>JAPXFY010000035.1:32101634-32111634 GCA_030674185.1 Monoplex corrugatus
AACAACCTATCTCTGCACACATGTTGACCTGGGAGATGGAAAAAATCTCCACCCTTTAGCCCAAACAGAATGAAACCCAGACCATCCGACGGGGAGTTCGACGTCTTACCCACTCGTCTGTCTCGCCTGTCTGAGAGGCCATAGTTTTCTGCAGTCTGGTATTGGAAAATACGTCATGTTTTTTTGTTTGTTTGTTTGTTTGTTTGTTTTTCTATTGACACGTTTGGACTTTTCCAATCTTTTCCAGTCTTAAGTTATAGAGAAAGTAGGCTACATCATGTTTCGAAGTTAATTCAGAAATATGCGTTTATGTGCCATAGTTCAGAACAGAACATCCTGACTTACATTTCTCTTTGAGTTTTTCGGCAGCTTTTGTGGGGCCTACAGTGCATGGCTTGGTGCCCATGGAAACAGGAGGTCATGACTGTTTCACAGAGGATCTGTACTGTAGCTCCTAGTCTTTTACACAGTACGTACTAAGTGACTGCCAAACATTACAGAAGTCAGTGAAGAGGAAAGAGATGGCCACATCTTATACACAGTCATCCAACCATCCATCCAAACAGAGGGGGGGGGGGGGGGTGAAGGGTAGAGAGGGAGGGAGAAGGATGGAGTCAGACAGATGGACCTACTTCCTTTAGCTCCTTCAGGCAAGGCGAGGTCTTCACACTTCTCTATAGTGATTGTGGTGACCAACTGGTACTTGGCCATGCATGGACAGGCCACAGACGGCGCCTCCTCCGTCAGCTCCCTGTGGGAATAGGAATCGGATTTTTAATTTCGTTCAACACGGAATCTTCACACAAAAACTGGTTCAACAAGGACTCGACACACAAACTGGTTCTACAGGGAATCACACACAAACTGGTTCCACAGGGAATCAACACACAAACTGGTTCTACAGAGAATCGACACACAAACTGGTTCTAAAGGGAATCAACACACAAACTGGTTCCACAGGGAATCAACACACAAACTGGTTCTAAAGGGAATCGACACACAAACTGGTTCTAAAGGGAATCAACACACAAACTGGTTCTACAGAGAATCGACACACAAACTGGTTCCACAGGGAATCGACACACAAACTGGTTCCACAGGGAATCGACACACAAACTGGTTCTACAGAGAATCGACACACAAACTGGTTCCACAGGGAATCGACACACAAACTGGTTCTACAGAGAATCGACACACAAACTGGTTCTACAGAGAATCGACACACAAACTGGTTCTACAGAGAATCGACACACAAACTGGTTCCACAGGGAATCAACACACAAACTGGTTCTACAGAGAATCAACACACAAACTGGTTCTAAAGGGAATCGACACACAAACTGGTTCTAAAGGGAATCGACACACAAACTGGTTCTAAAGGGAATCAACACACAAACTGGTTCCACAGGGAATCAACACACAAACTGGTTCTAAAGGGAATCGACACACAAACTGGTTCTAAAGGGAATCAACACACAAACTGGTTCTACAGAGAATCGACACACAAACTGGTTCCACAGGGAATCGACACACAAACTGGTTCCACAGGGAATCGACACACAAACTGGTTCTACAGAGAATCGACACACAAACTGGTTCCACAGGGAATCGACACACAAACTGGTTCTACAGAGAATCGACACACAAACTGGTTCTACAGAGAATCGACACACAAACTGGTTCTACAGAGAATCGACACACAAACTGGTTCCACAGGGAATCAACACACAAACTGATTCTACAGAGAATCGACACACAAACTGGTTCCAACGGAAATCAACACACAAACTGGTTCTACAGAGAATCGACACACAAACTGGTTGTACAGGGAATCAACACACAAACTGGTTCTACAGAGAATCGACACACAAACTGGTTCCACAGGGAATCAACACACAAACTGGTTCTAAAGGGAATCGACACACAAACTGGTTCCACAGGGAATCGACACACAAACTGGTTCTAAAAGAGAATCGACACACAAACTGGTTCCACAGAGAATCAACACACAAACTGGTTCTAAAGGGAATCGACACACAAACTGTTCTAAAGGGAATCGACACACAAACTGGTTCTACAGAGAATCGACACACAAACTGGTTCCACAGGGAATCGACACACAAACTGGTTCCACAGAGAATCGACACATAAACTGGTTCCACAGGGAATCGACACACAAACTGGTTCCACAGGGAATCGACACACAAACTGGTTCCACAAGGAATCGACACACAAACTGGTTCCACAGGGAATCGACACACAAACTGGTTCCACATGGAATCGACACACAAACTGGTTCTACAGGGAATCGACACACAAACTGGTTCTACAGGGAATCAACACACAGGTTGGTTCTACATATCTGTCCAACAAGGACTCACAGAACTCGGGCAGTTCCATGTGAGCTCCATCCAAATCAACTAATTACTATCTGGAAATGTGGAAAACTCTTCGCACCAGCTCATAATACTATATACAGTACCCAACTCTTGATAACACTAAGGATGACTGGTTGGGATAAGGAAGACACAGGACCTGTGAAAGACAAAGCGGACACCACCAGGATGCCTGGAGCATCAAGATGGGCAGCACAGGACACTGATGATTTTTTTTTTTTGGGTGGGGGGGGGGTTAAATACAGAGGATCGTGAGACTGACAAAAGAGTATAAGATCAGAGGACGTGAACTTTCTTCTGCAAACATTATTATCAAAGTGACGGTTTTAACTCCTTCACTCCCGCAGCCTGTCCACAAGCTACAAAAACTTAACCCTTTCATTCCCTCGTCTTATCCACCAGCTTCCCGCGGGAGTCAAAGAGTTAAACTAAGAATTGTGATAATGACAACAGAAGGATTACCACATTTATCAAATACAGACAATGTATAAAAGTACAACTGTGATAATGACAACACAGATCACCACATTTATCAAATACAGACAGTGTATAAAAGTACAACTGTGATAATGACAACACAGATCACCACATTTATCAAATACAGACAGTGTATAAAAGTACAACTGTGATAATGACAACACAGATCACCACATTTATCAAATACAGACAGTGTATAAAAGTACAACTGTGATAATGACAACAATTATCACCACGTTTATCAAATACAGACAGTGTATGAAAGTACAACTGTGACAATGACAACACAGATCACTACATTTATTAAATACAGACCAACCATATAATGAAAACACAGTCGTGGAGTACTTACTTACAAAGTCTAAAATGCTGTAAGCTTTCAAAAGGTTGACCAGAACAAAGTGGAAGACGTGAATGAAAACATCATGTGAACGATAAGAAGGTAAGACAACACTGAAATGGTGATAAAAGGGAACTCGCATACATGGACAATCATGATGAACACAACATGATGAAGACAAAAAGTTGTGCTATCCGGTTTTCTACAAGGAAAAAACCCACACTATCAACAAAAAGCAACAATTAAAAACGCCAGAAAATGGGGATTTTGAGTCTCTAATTTCAAAGTGTAAATGTCAAGCTCTGATGAGTAAGAAGTTTCGAAAACTACAATTTAATTCTTAACCACAAATGGAAAAAAAAACCCATCTGCTTCCGTTTGTACCCCTGTTTAGACATTTTAAAATATTGTGCTTCAAATTTATCAAGCAAAAATGAAAATAAGAACGTATTTTGGTTACATACTCTTTTACTTTCAATGCGGAAGCTTTCAAACACTAAGAATGTTGATGATCAAGACAGAAAACTGCAAAAAGGACTATCAAATACAATGGGGAAAAGTCATGCACTTCTGTTTAATGCAGGGTACAAGACAGAAGATTCAAACAGGGAAAAAATAATGATCACAACACTGATTTAGCTCACATGATTTTTACAGAAGGCCTACAAGATTCAGATTTTTGTCTTTTCGATGTGAAATTGTTTAAACAATTATTCATAACTGCATGAGGGTTTTTTACGCAATTCTACACAGCAGAGAATTATGAACACTGCTTTTTTTAAATCAAAGTTATTTTAACCCTTTGACTCTCTCACCCTGTCCACCAGCGTCCTGTATAATCAGCCGCAAGGGCAAAGCAAAACCTGAGCCCTTTCACTTTCTCAGTTTGATGCAGGGTCAAAGAAATAAAGTGAAGATTTTAACCCTGGAAAAAACAGACCACAACAGTGACAGAGAGCCGTACCAGTACCATACCTACCTGCACAGTGACCGATTACTGTCATGGGCAGCGTGCAAGAAAAACAACGGTGTAAACTGTCAGATAAGGTTGTTAAACAATGAACGATGCATTACTGCTGTTTAACAATTGAACATTTGCCGTGAGATAAGATTGTTGTTTAAATACTCATGTATGCGTACATGCATACACACCAATACATGCATGTATTTTTAAGCATACACCACCCATCATTATGGATAGATAGAGAGACAGAGACAGAGAGACAAGCAGATATTTTGTTGTTTTAAACAGATATTAAGTCGTTATAAATAGATTTTTTTGTTATAATGATGGGCTGACTGTGTCAAATTCAGTTTGAAGGATCCTAAACTAGCTAGTGCACGGTGTTGCGCACTGAAGCCAGTTCTCACCCAGCAGTTGCGCTGAAGAAGTCGGCCGGATCGCGATGAAAGCTAGCAGTAAGTAGCCTTTTTTGCACTGAAAGACAGGTTCAACCAGGTAGCCATTATAGCTAGTGTGTACTGTTGTCGGAAAAGCCTACAGATGTCCCTTGACACCCTCCCACAGTATTACTCTTTGTAGTATGATCACAACGGGGTTTGGAACTGTATCACTGTGGTGTGCAGGTAATTATATCAATGATGTGATACCGTATTGGATTTCAGCTGTACTGCATTGTTCTTTTGCAGAGTTTTGTACTTTTTCGTCACATCAGTTATTTTTCCTGCTCTCCCAGGAAGGCACGAATTTTGCGACAGTACTATGCTGCTGTTTTTTCTGCGCGTCTGTCTGTCTGTTTATGAATTATGGTAACGTTTTTTAACAGAAATTTCTCCAGGAACAACTATTTTCTCACCATGGAATCTTCCACATATATGCCAATTTTTATAATAGTAATGTTTGTCTGAACTGGCAATTTGGCCCAAACTTCTGGCCCATGTCTGCTTCAGCAACGGTTCCTATTTGTTTTGTCGAATCAGCTTCTTTAGTAACTCGAAATAACGTTGATACAAGTTGAAAATTGTTACTTGGTCAGTAATACTATTTGTCAGGCAGTAGTTTGCTCATATTTGTATTTTACTGACCAACATGGGAGTTTTCGCTTTTGTTTTCCGTTTCAATCTCGGGAATTTTCGATCGGTTATTTCTCTGTTCAGAATAATTTTGTAAGATGACTGATCAACAGCTTCTGTTCATCGGTTGTTTTTTTGTTTGTAAAATGAATTGATATAAGCTTGAATGAGGCAGCAACATTATACAGCTCTGTATGCTCAAGTGCCCCATGGCACACAACCAGGTGATCATACCACTGAGTGTGAAAAAAGTGGCCAATACCCTCGGAGGAATGGGGGATGGGTATGAACATGAGAATAAACAGGCGGGGGGGGGCGGGGGGGGGGGGGCAGAGAGCAGGGGCTTCATGACATGGTAGGGAAACACACCATGATACACTTGTATAAAAACAACCCAGTGTGTTTATGCATCGGTCCACCTCAAGTGCATATTGCTGATAGCCCAGCCGACTACTACAGCCATATCAGGGCTAACACCACGTCAAAAACAACCACCGGGTTAAAGAGTAAAGACAACGGTTGAAAACCATGCTCACAATAACCTTGCAAGTATAGTTCAGTTCATATTGCCGATAGCCCAGCCGACTACTTGAGCCATAAACTGCTGATCAAATCAAAACCACGTATAGTCAAAGAATAAAGGAAACGAGAGAGATAGAGAAAGAGAGGAATGACGACACAGAGAGAGCAGAGAGAGAAGAGAGGAGAGACAGAGACAGAGACAGAGAGGGATGGGGAGCGAGCAAGAGAGAGAGAGAAGAGAGGGATCACAAGAAAGAGAGGGATGACAGTGAAGAGAGGAGGGCGAGAGAGGGATGGCGAGAGGGAGAGAGAGAGAGAGAGAGAGAGAGAGGAGAGAGAGGAGAGGAGAGAGAGGAGAGAGAGAGAGGGGTGGCGAGAGACAGAGAGAGTGAAGACAAGGTAATACTGACTTTGCCGCAGCACCATTGCTGGTGTACAGACGGAGCATGAACTGCCCCACCTTCCCCTGGTCCTTGGTGGTGGGCACGATGACGTAGCGACCCTTGTTCAGTTTGCAGGTGCCAAACACAGAACGCAGTTCCACGTAGTCGGAGGTGAACATCTTCTCTCCCTGGATGTGCACCCGGTACTTGCGGTTCTCCTCCACCTGCGCCATAAAAGCAAGTTACTGAAGGCTCAAGGAGACATTCATCAAGCTGGACAGTTTTCATATGCGCAACTGCAAGTCTAGTTCAGTTATATCGAACCACACTAAAGTAATGGATCTCAAAACATATAGTCAAAGCATATGGCAACGAGTAGAATAGGGGAAGGATGACGACAAGGGGAGTGGGAGTAGAAAGAACACGAAAGAGAGTTTAAGACGACAACAGAAGGATGTAGTGCAAGAGATGGAAAAGAGACACAAGAAGAGTAGAGAAGGATGACACATTAAGAGACACCACCAGAAGATGATGAGTAATTAGATGGGGCACAAGAAGAGAAGAAACCACAGAATGATTGTAGTATTAGGGACACATTTTTAAAGGACGACTCCACCTTCAATGATTGTAGTACATGACGTAGGACACATTTAAGACGGGCAACACAGAATGATTTTTAGTATTAGATGGACACATTTTATGACGGACACCCCACCGATAAATGTAGTTACTAAGGTAGGACACATTTAAGGACGACAACCACCAAATTGTGTACTAGATGACACATATTAAGAACGACACCACACCAAATGATTGTAGTGATTAAAGGTGGAGTGAAAGAAGCACAAACATTTAAGACGACACCACCAGAATGATTGTCGTATTAAGATGGGCAGAGAACAGGCCAATTTTTATGATGGGCAGGGACTGAACTCAGGACATCCAAGTCTTTAATCCATGGCTTTATCAACAGAGTTATCCATATCATCATCATTCATCATGTGCCCTGCCGCTTGGCGTTGGGATTATGGCCCTCCATATGTACCTATCCCTGTTGCCGCAAGCACATCTTCCACCCTCTCTGTCCTCAGCCATCCCGCAAGTCCGTCCAATATTGGGTCTACCAGGTGTTCTCTTTCCCTCCAGCTTTCCTGTTGTGACCAGGTGTTCTAATCCCCCTTTCCTCATAAAATGTCCTATAAATGTCGCCTGTCTTTTCGTAATCTTTCCTTATCAATGATCTTCCTGTGTCTGCCTCCATCAAGACTGTCTCGTTTGGGGTTTTTTTGCTGTTCATGGAACTCTCAACATTCTTCTTAGAAACCACATCTCGGCTGCCTCAACCTTAACAGAGTTAAACAGCTCGCATTCCGAGCGCATAAAGAAATGCAAGTTTTTCCAAAATCCGAGGTCTTTGGGGGGAGGGGGAGTAGGTGGTAGAGAACACAAACGTTTCTCTGAACCAGCACAGTGTGTCCATCAAGTCTCCCTCACTGCTATACCTTCCCCAGCCATAGACAGGAGTGGGGTAGATCATTCACAGTTACGGGTCAAAGGACAGCCACATGCACGAAGTGTCTCAGGCCAGTACGCCTTATGCCGGCACACAGAAGGCAGGAACTCTTCTTCTATACCGGCCAGGCCTCTTGTCATAAGGTCTGGGTTCAGGTACTCTTACTTACTGCCCATTAAGCTGTTGTCGTGTATGACAGTAACGACAGTTTTCCAGTTCTGTCTGTCCTCGGCCAGCTTCTTAACAATACCCTAAGTGTTGGACCATCTTCTTTACAGTACCCTAAGTGTTGGGCAGCTTCTTTACATTACCCATAAGTGTTGGACAGTTTTACAGTACCTCAGTGTTTGGGCCAGCTTCTTTACAGTACCTAAGTGTTGGGCCATCTTCTTAACAGTACCCTAAGTGTTGGGCCATCTTCTTTACAGTACCCTAAGTGTTGGGCCATTTCTTTACAGTACCCTAAGTGTTGGGCCATTTCTTTACAGTACCCTAAGTGTTGGGCCAATTTCTTTACAGTACCCTAAGTGTTGGACCAATTTCTTTACAGTACCCTAAGTGTTGGACCAATTTCTTTACAGTACCCTAAGTGTTGGACCAATTTTTTACAGTACCCTAAGTGTTGGACCAATTCTTTACAGTACCCTAAGTGTTGGGCCAGCTTCTTTACAGTACCTTAAGTGTTGGACCAGTTTCTTTACATACCCTAAGTGTTGGCCAGCTTCTTTACAGTACCTAAGTGTTGGACCAGTTCTTTACAGTACCCTAAGTGTTGGACCATTTCTTTACAGTACCCTAAGTGTTGGGCCAGCTTCTTTACAGTACCTTAAGTGTTGGGCCAGCTTCTTTACAGTACCCTAAGTGTTGGCCATCTTCTTTACAGTACCCCAAGTGTTGGGCCATCTTCTTAACAGTACCCTAAGTGTTGGACCAGCTTCTTTACAGTACCCTAATGTTTAGGTCTTGAAGTGCCTCCTATTTCGTCACCTGAAGTCGTTGGACCATCTCTTTATGTCTTCCTCTGGTGTAGTGGAGGCCGCCGTGTTATCCTTCTGCTGACCATCCCCAGGTAAAGCTTGGCCAACGTTTGAGCAGCCAGGTGATGTTATCCTCTGCCGATCCATTCCAGTTAAACTGTCCAGTTCTGAGGCAGGCCAGGTGATGTTTCCTTCTGCTGATCCCTTCCAGGTAAAACTTGTCCAGTATTTCTGAGGCAGGCCAGGTGATGTTATCCTTCTGCCTGATCCATCTCCAGGTAAAACTTGTCCAACGTTTCCTGAGGCAGGCCAGGTGATGTTACCTTCTGCCTAATCCATCTCCAGGTAAAACTTGTCCAACGTTCCTGAGGCAGGCCAGGTGATGTTACCCTTCTGCCTAATCCATCTCCAGGTAAAGCTTGTCCAGTGTTTCTGAGGCAGGTCAGGTGATGTTATCCTTCTGCCTATCCATCTCCAGGTAAAAGCTTGTCCGATGTTTCTGAGGCAGGTCAGGTGACGTTAACCTTCTGCCTGATCCATCTCCAGGTAAAGCTTGTCCGATGTTTCTGACGCAGGTCAGGTGATGTTATCCTTCTGCCTAATCCATCTCCAGGTAAAGCTTGTCCGATGTTTCTGAGGCAGGCCAGGTGATGTTATCCTTCTGCCTGATCCATCTCCGGTAAAACTTGTCCAATGTTTCTGAGGAAGGCCAGGTGATGTTATCCTTCTGCCTGATCCATCTCCGGTAAAACTTGTCCAGTATTTCTGAGGCAGGCCAGGTGATGTTATCCTTCTGCCTGATCCATCTCCGGTAAAACTTGTCCAGTATTTCTGAGGCAGGCCAGGTGATGTTATCCTTCTGCCAGATCCATCTCCAGGTAAAGCTTGTCCAGTGTTTCTGAGGCAGGCCAGGTGATGTTATCCTTCTGCCTGATCCATCTCCGGTAAAACTTGTCCAGTATTTCTGAGGCAGGCCAGGTGATGTTATCCTTCTGCCAGATCCATCTCCAGGTAAAACTTGTCCAATGTTTCTGAGCTTTGGGAAGATTTTTTCAAGAGGGATTCATCTGACAATTCCATATGCGCTCCACACAAATCTAACCACAATCATCCGACAGACTGCTTCAGCCGGCGCAAACCCCCACACCCCGGATATCTGGCAAGGTTGTAAATGGGAGACGTGGGGAAAGTGGAAGCATTAACACGTATGCCCCATGCCACACATAGAAATTCGCTCCTCATCTGATTCCAGAATATTCTGCGTTCCATCTCTAAGAACAAAACGTTTGGGCCAGCGCAGTTTTGCTTGCCAAGGTTTAGTTGTGTGGAATGGACACCCTGTCCCCATTAGACGTCAG
>JAPXFY010000035.1:32114134-32144134 GCA_030674185.1 Monoplex corrugatus
CGCGTCCCCTAGTCTGGTAAGTTTAGGTTTGGAATTTATTCAGCTGGGATTCATCGTACTCAGACAAGTCTGTATGTGCTGCCCAATCTACCATCTATTATCTGGCAAACTCCTTAAGCCTGCACAAAACCCTAAAGAGGCGGAGAGGTAAGGGGATGTTGACAGGCAGGACCTATGGAATACTTCGATGACAGCACCAGAATGATAAAAACGTCAAGATTCTCATTCTCATTGCTGCTTAATTAAAGCCCAGCCGACTGCGTAGAGCCATATCAGGGCTATAACCGTTTCAATTTGAAACACACACATTAGTCCAACAGGTTTAGAAAAAAAAAAGGAACAGAAATTTAAGTACACATGTCAATGCATTCATGCTCTTAACCTGAGGTGATGCCCCTGGCCGCGATGACCACTCCGTTCAATTTGTCACACAGAGGGTTAAAACGAACTGAATACAAAGTTAAACACAACTAAGAACACCTAAACATATATAACAACAGGTCTAAACTACCTAACATTGAATCCGTATATCTTATTTCCCTAGAGCCAAAAATACACTTAACACATGTAGGCGCCTACCCAATTATCAACCCTAAGAGTAAATATGTAAGACTCTATCGAACACGTACAGGTGAATGGATCAGCAAGGCAGAAAATGATTGGAAGAAATGACAAAAAGCAAAGGAGGAAGAAAGAAACAAAGAGAGTGACAGAAAAGAGGAAGAAAAACGTTAAGATGGGAGGTCAACAGGCCCATGAAATAGTTCGCTGACACCACCAGAAAGATAGAAACATCAAGATGGCGGCTAACAGGCCCATGAAATAGTTCGCTGACACCACCAGAAAGATAGACACATTAAGATGGCGGCTAACAGGCCCATGAAATAGTTCGCTTTCGCTAACACCACCAGAAAGATAGAAACATCACGATGGCGGCCAACAGGCCCATGACATAGTTCGCTGACACCACCAAAATGACAGAAACATTAACCCTTTGACTCCCGCACCCTGTCCACCAGCACCCTGTATTGCCAACCATGCTACCAAAGCAAAAAATTAAACCTTTGGGAAGCTGATGGATATGATAAGGAAATCAAAGGGTTAAGTTTTTGCAGTTGGTGAATAGACTGCGGGAGTCAAAGGGTTACGATGGGTGACCAGCAAGCCATTGCTTGTGTTGCAGGCTGGGGCTGAGCTTTGATTCCACAACTCTATCACAAGAGACAGCTAGGTGCAATGCGCATATGGAAGTTGCTGTTGTTTGCGCAGAGCCTCAGCAACTCTCTCCACCTGCCTCCACAAGTCCAGGGCAAACCGAGGTAAGACAGCTGTTCTCATAGGAGACACAGACAGCTGAACAAATGATGGCAAGTCGCAGCGTATGGCCAAAACCACAAGCGTTGCTCTGTGGCAATGCCTTTCATGCAGTATGCGGCTGCGGGATTTTCTGTCTGGGTTTACTCCCATAGCCTTTCCCCACCCAAGGGGTAACCCACAAGGCAGCGGAGGCAGGCGCAGGTCGTACAGTCTACTGTCATACTGTAGCAGAGACTTAGCTTTGACCCGACTAGTACACTATGTGCTACAAAAGCCTCAATAACGCAGCCCCCGATTACCTGTCAAGCCTACTTGAGATCTATGTTCCCTCACGTACCCTCCGCTCTGCCTCCGATCCTCTGACTTTTCGCTTTCCACGCACTAAGCTCAATACCTATGGTCCACGAGCCTTCTCTGTTTCTGGTCCGCTCTCCTGGAACAAACTTCCTCTCTCAGTCCGTCAGCAACCTACTTTTGTCTCCTTCAAGTCCGCTCTCAAAACTCACCTTTTCTCCTCCGCATAAAATCCTAACCTCACTCAACCCCCCCCCCCCCCCCTCTGCAGCCTGTCTCCGCTCGGAGGGAATCACATGGTTATAATATATAATTGTATATGCTATGCTCTCTATAATTTTCCATTGCTTTTATTCTTGCTTTTATTGCTTTTATTCTTTCTCCCCATTTATAGCCATGCGTGTGTGTGTGTGTGTGTGTGTGTGTGTGTGTGCGTGCGTGCGTGCGTGCGTGCGTGCGTGCGTGCGTGCGTGCGTGTGTGTGCGTGCGTGCGTGCTTGCGTGTGTGTCTGCTTCAGCGCTTAGATTTGATTTTATCAAGATTTTGCGCTATATAAATATTGTAATTATTATTATTATTATTACACTAGACAGTCCACTAAAAACGAGACATACCTGAGGGTTGCTGAGGAAGGTGTTACTGTCATAGTCACCACCACCATTTCTCCCCGAGGTGCTCCACAAGCAGTGGAGGATGGACTCACTCCACGACTTCTTGATGGAGAAGAAGGAGGTGTTGACAAAGTGGCAGATGTCCACGTGCGTGAAGTTGCGGGCAAAGTCGTCGAACGACATCCTGTCATTGGAGAGAGAGAGAAAAAAAAAACGCTCAAGGATGAGGTCTGTTTCACTCTTGTGTTTACTATGGGTGAACATGCTTAAGCCAAAAACAAAAAACAAAAAAACAAAAAACAAAACCCACCTAGCTCGAAGATTGTGTGCAAGTCGAAACATGAAGAGTTTATGTAAACCCTTTGACTCCTGCACCCTACCTACCAACTGCAAAAAAATTAACCCTTTGCCTCCCTCTCCCTACCCACCTGCTTTCTGCAGGATGCTGGTGGACAGGATGAGGGAGTCAAAGGGTTAGTTAAGTTTTTTTGTTTTGCTAGCATGGTTGACAATGCAGGTTGTCGGTGGACAGGAGTCAAAGGGTTATGTCAAAGCGTGTCGTGTTTGAATTTTTGTTTCCTGACCGAAACCATTCTTTTATTGATTAATCTAACGATGGCTGATTGAAAGAGCCACCAACCTGCTGGCTCAGTTGGTTAGAGTGACCTGCTGGTAACAAAGGGTTTTCTGGTTGAGCCTTGGCCCAGCCACAGTTATTTTCTCCGTTTTTTGTTTGTTTGTTTGTTTACTTTTTGTGGGTTGGCCGACTCTTTAGACAGATCCATGAACTCGGATCTCATGTCTCAAGCTCAACCACTCCCCGTAACGCAAAACCTGGCTGTTTTCTGTGCTCCCGTCTCAATGTTCCAATCATTCTGGTGGTGTCACTGTTTGATAGGTCCTGCCCCCTCCCCCCCTTATTTAATCCTTTGACTCCCGCACCCTATCCACCAACAGCAAATACTTAACTCTTTGACTCCCTTACCCTATCCACCAGCTCCCTGTAAGAAGCTGGTGGACACAGGGTGACGAAGTCAAAGGGGTTAAATTTTTTGCTTTGCTTGCATGGTTGACAATGCAGTATGCTGTTTGACTGGGTGTGGGAGTCAAAGGGTTAAAGACTTTATAAATGCATAGCATTTTGCACTGGCTCAAGGGGTCTGCCATGTAACTGCTGGCAGATTATGGTGGTAAAGAGCAAATGGAATTATCCCAGTGTGATGAACCCTTCTTGGACGAGTTAATTATCAAACCAGCTGACAAACTCATACACCAGCAAACTACCGAAAACCCATCTGCCAGCTACCTAACAACAACCAGCTGACGAACTCGCATGCCAGCTAACTAACACCACCAAGTAACTAGAGCAACTGCCAACTTACAAAACTCCCAACCGGCCAACTCAAACATCACCCGCCTAACACACACACACACACGCACACACACCACACACACACACACGCACACACACACACACACACACACACACACACACACACACACACCAAACAACTAACCAGTACATGAGCCATGTAACAAACTCACGCACAATCCAACTAAGACACCAGCCAACTAGAATACCAGCCAGATGACCAACACACCAAGACGTTAAGTAAAACAACTACAAGACGTTAAAAGATACACCAAGACGTTAATCCTTAAACAACTACTAGACGTTAATCCTTAAACAACCACAAGACGTTAATCCTTAAACAACTACTAGACGTTAATCCTTAAACAACTACTAGACGTTAATCCTTAAACAACTACAAGACGTTAATCCTTAAACAACCACAAGACGTTAATCCTTAAACAACCACAAGACGTTAATCCTTAAACAACTACTAGACGTTAATCCTTAAACAACTACTAGACGTTAATCCTTAAACAACTACAAGACGTTAATCCTTAAACAACCACAAGACGTTAATCCTTAAACAACTACAAGACGTTAATCCTTAAACAACTACAAGACGTTAATCCTTAAACAACTACAAGACGTTAATCCTTAAACAACCACAAGACGTTAATCCTTAAACAACCACAAGACGTTAATCCTTAAACAACCACAAGACGTTAATCCTTAAACAACTACAAGACGTTAATCCTTAAACAACTACAAGACGTTAATCCTTAAACAAACTACAAGACGTTAATCCTTAAACAACTACTAGACGTTAATCCTTAAACAAACTACAAAACGTTAAACGAAACACCCAACTAAGGAACTTACCAGAACTCCCCTTCCTGTCTAAATTTGACACCCATCTTTTCCCATTCGTTTGGTGCCAAGCTCTTCCATTCTGGCGACCTGAGAAAAATACAAAACACACGCATGTACAACATTATAATAACACAAGCACAGTTATGATTTTCAGATCTTGTTTCCCCCATTTTGAGAACTGTTTTGGGGATAAAGGGTACGAGTACAAAGTAATGAACAGCTGTCTGGACGAACACTTTACACTCGTGGACATTTTTGTGAGTGAGCAGTTTAAATGTGTGTGTGTGTGTGTGTGTGTGTGTGTGTGTGTGTGTGTGTGTGTGTGTGTGTATGTGTACGTGTGTGTGTGTGTGTGTGTGTGTGTGTGTGGTGTGTGTGTGTGTGTGTGTGTGTGTGTACGTGTGTGTGTGTGTGTGTGTGTGTGTGTGGTGTGTGTGTGCGTGTGTGTGGGTGGGTGGGGTGTGTGTGTCTGTGCGCACACACACACATACACACACACATACATCGAAGGACATAAAAACCTAAATATACACAAGGCACAGACACACACACACACACACAGAGGCACGTGCACACACCATCACGGGAAAAAAACATAACACACACACACACACACACACACACACACACACACACACACACACACACACACACAGCTAAATACATATATACATATAACTAAATATATACACACACACACACAAAACTAAATGCATACAAGGAACACACACACACACACACACACACACACACACACACACACACACAGCTAAATATATACATATAACTAAATATATACACACACACACACAAAACTAAAAGCATACAAGGAACACACACACACACACACACACACACACACACACACACACACACACACACACACACACACATAAAACCACTAGGAAAAAAAATATACAAAACAGAGAGACAGAGAGTGGGAATGACTAAATGCCACTCACTCATCAGACCAGGCCCCTGTCCATTCCTTGGCCTCCCAAGGGTTAAAGAGACGACACAGCTGTAGCATGACCGCTCCCACTGCCCCCTGCAGAGACTTCTTCACCTCGATCACCTTGGCGTTGGTCAAGGTATAGCCTTGTCCCAACACCAGCCCGTTCTCACCGTCACGACCCCGGTCCTCCTCAGCGCACTGTCAACAAGTACCAACAATGCACACGGTCATGGGAAAGGATTGGGAAAAAAGGTGAGCACAAAGGTAACCTCCTTAAGTGCAATGATCCTTTTAAAAAAAAAGGTGAGCACAAAGGTAACCTCTCTGAGTGCAATGATCCTTTTAAAAAAAAAGGTGAGTACAAAGGTAACCTCCTTGAGTGCAATGATCCTTTTAAAAAAAAAGTGAGCACAAAGGTAACCTCCTTGAGTACAATGATCCTTTTAAAAAAAAAAAAAGTGAGCACAAAGGTAACCTCCTTGAGTACAATGATCCTTTTTAAAAAAAAAAAAGTGAGCACAAAGGTAACCTCCTTGAGTACAATGATCCTTTTTAAAAAAAAAAAAGTGAGCACAAAGGTAACCTCCTTGAGTACAATGATCCTTTTTAAAAAAAAAAAGGTGAGCACAAAGGTAACCTCCTTGAGTACAATGATCCTTTTAAAAAAAAAAAGTGAGCACAAAGGTAACCTCCTTGAGTACAATGATCCTTTTAAAAAAAAAAAGGTGAGCACAAAGGTAACCTCCTTGAGTACAATGATCCTTTTAAAAAAGTGAGCACAAAGGTAACCTCCTTGAGTACAATGATCCTTTTAAAAAAAAAAAGTGAGCACAAAGGTAACCTCCTTGAGTACAATGATCCTTTTAAAAAAAAAAAGTGAGCACAAAGGTAACCTCCTTGAGTACAATGATCCTTTTAAAAAAAAAAAGTGAGCACAAAGGTAACCTCCTTGAGTACAATGATCCTTTTTAAAAAAAAAAGTGAGCACAAAGGTAACCTCCTTGAGTACAATGATCCTTTTTAAAAAAAAAAAAGTGAGCACAAAGGTAACCTCCTTGAGTACAATGATCCTTTTTAAAAAAAAAAAAGTGAGCACAAAGGTAACCTCCTTGAGTACAATGATCCTTTTTAAAAAAAAAAAAGTGAGCACAAAGGTAACCTCCTTGAGTACAATGATCCTTTTTAAAAAAAAAAAAAGTGAGCACAAAGGTAACCTCCTTGAGTACAATGATCCTTTTTAAAAAAAAAAAAGTGAGCACAAAGGTAACCTCCTTGAGTACAATGATCCTTTTAAAAAAGTGAGCACAAAGGTAACCTCCTTGAGTACAATGATCCTTTTAAAAAAGTGAGCACAAAGGTAACCTCCTTGAGTACAATGATCCTTTTAAAAAAGTGAGCACAAAGGTAACCTCCTTGAGTACAATGATCCTTTTAAAAAAGTGAGCACAAAGGTAACCTCCTTGAGTACAATGATCCTTTTAAAAAAGTGAGCACAAAGGTAACCTCCTTGAGTACAATGATCCTTTTAAAAAAGTGAGCACAAAGGTAACCTCCCAGAGTGCGATGATCCTTCAAAAAAACCAAAACCAAAACAAACAACAACAAAAACCAGATTCTTCACTTCTGTCTGTTCTGGGCCAGCCTGTGTATGGAATCCCAGGAACGTTTTGAGGTCTCGTTGCCAGGTGGTCTCCAGTCTTCTGCTCTTATGTTAACTGTCTGGTGTCCAGTGAAGGGCAGTCCATTTGATGCTATCCTACCCTCTTCAGATGGTGTGCTCAATCCATGTCCATCTTCTTTTCATGATGAGTGTGAGCAATTGTGCATACTACAGTATGTGTGAGTGTGTGTGTGTGTGTGTGTGTGTGTGTGTGTGTGTGTGTGTGTGTGTGTGTGTGTGTGTGTGTGTGTGTGTGTGTGTGTGTGTGTGTGTGTGTGTGTGTGTGTGTGTCTGTCTGTGCCTTATGTACATTTAGGTTTTTATGTCCTTCGATGTGTGTGTGTGTGTGTGTGTGTGTGTGTGTGTGTGTGTGTGTGTGTGTGTGTGTGTGTGTGTGTGTGCATGTACATTTGTGAGAGTGAGAGAGTGTGTCTGCGACTGTGTTAATGAGTGTGTGTATGTGGGTGCATTATAGACCTACATCTGTAGCAGCCACCGTGTGTGTGTGTGTGTGTGTGTGTGTGTGTGCGTGCGTGCGTGCGTGCGTGCGTGCGTGCGTGCGTGCGTGCGTGCGTGCGTGCGTGCGTGCGTGTGTGTGTGTGTGGTGTGTGTGGATTGTGTGTGTGTATGTGTGTGCATATACGTGTGTGCGTGCGTGTGTATGTGCATGCGCGCACGCGCGTGTACGTGTGAGCGTGTGTGTGTATGAATGACTGCTAAGCGTTCGTGCGAGCAAGTACACGCATGTGTACGCAGAAGCATTACAGACCTCAATCTTAGTGACAATCAAAGCGGCGTTCTCTGAAGCGTCCACCAGCTTCTCAAAGATGCGTTTCTTGGTGGCCTCGTGGTCCATGTCAAAACGGGCCAGCTCCAGGCGTTCAGCCACACCACCCGTGAAGTCCACCAGACAGTCCACAGCAAAGCCCTGCAGCAGTGACTCGTAGTCACCGAACAACCTGCGTGCAAAGGACAACCAAGAGGAATCTTTAGTTCCAATGACCAAAACTGGCAAAAGTAACCGGAAAAACACGAAAAAAGAATCAGAACGCGTATCTAACACAACAAGACAAGACAGGAACATTTCGACCATTCGAAAAATAGGCATCGTTGTGTTTGTCATGGTCGTTCTTTGTCTTTTCTACAGTTGGAAAAATACAGTGCCATCGTCATGGTTGTTCTCTTTCACTTTTAAAGTTGGAAATATATAGTACACTGTCTTAGTCATAGTCGTTCACTCTGACTGCTACCGTTGGAAAAATACAGTACCATTGTCTTTGTCATAGTCGTTCTGTCTTACTTTTACCGTTGGAAAAATACAGTACCATTACCTTTGTCATGGTCGCTCTCTCTCACTTTCACTGTTGGAAAAATAAATTACCATTGTCTTTGTCATAGTCGTTCACTCTCATTTTCTACCTCTGGAAAAAACACAGTACGATTGTCTATGTAATAATCGTTCTCTCTCACCCACACAGTGAACTCACTTGGCATAGGCCTTCTCCAGCAGGGCTGACCAGAACTCGTTGCGGGACTTGGAATGGCAGAAGATGAGCTTGCCGTTCCTAGTGGGCAGACGGTCGTCAATGACCACCTCAATCCACTGTCCAAAGCGCCAGAAGTTGAAGCGGAAGATGCCACAGTACTCGTTCTTGTCATCCCACTCCTGCTCCTTGTGGTTTGGCATCACCTGAAATGGAAGGTAAAACGGGTAGGAGGGGTGAGGGGGGGGGGGGGGCAGTGTAAATGTATTTTTCTCAGATGCGAATACATACATTACACACACACACACACACACACACACACACACACACACACACACATACACACATACATACATACATAAATACATACATACATACATACATACATACATACATACATACATTCATTCATTCATTCATTCATTCATTCATTCATTCAAACATACATACATACATACAATGATACATACACACATGTGTGTGTATATGTATGTATTTTTTTCTCCACACTGTGCAAGTAGAATGTTGCTGCACATGTGTGTGTGTGTGTGTGTGTGCGTGCGTGCGTGCGTGCGTGTGTGTGTGTGTATGTGTATGTGTGCGTGTGTGTGTGTGTGTGCGTGTGTGTACGTGTGCATGTGCGTGTGTGTGTGTGCTGCCTCCCACACTTCAAAGGTCAACCACCCACACCCCCACCACCCCAAAACCAAACAACTGACCGAACAAAAAAAAACAAAACCAGACACGACAAACAAAACGAGGCAACAGAATTGCAAACCAGCTGCCCTCTCAGTCTCACCTTCTGCCAGATTTTCTTCTCCAGCGCAATGCTGGCGCAGGAGGTGATGAACCAGGTGTTGCCCAGTTCACCTGGGTTCAGATCGTCACAGCTCACCCCCTCCACAATCAGCTTGGGTACCTTGCACAGTTCCTGCAACAACAGCCAGCCTCATGACCTCACAGCCCTTTCTTCAGGGTCCCTTGGCACAGTTCCGAGAAATACGGTAACCCTGCCGTGTCCTCGTCTTGCCAGTCTTACTGATGAACTTACTGTCTCCAAGACACGGTCCAAGGCTCACAAAATTTCAACATCATGAACTCATCATCATTTCCGTTTTTTCATTTGATTCTAGTTTTACGTCAACAAATGTCTCTGGTGATATGGCCGATGGAGATAACTAACCCTGGGAAGTAGGGGGATTATGTTCAAGTTCATATTGTTTACAGCCCAGCCGACTACTACAGCCATATCAGGGCTAACACCACGTCAAAAGCTACAACCAGGTTAAGATAAAAGACAACAGTTAAAAACCATGCTCACTGTTAATATTACAAGTGTAAAATGCAACTAAAGAAAAACACATTCAGACGTAAAATCACATCAAGTGAAATCTATTGATCTCTTGTAAAAACTGGAAAATTGTATCAGGTGGGACTATTGATCTCTTGTAAAAACTGGAAAATTGTATCAGGAGGGACTATTGATCTCTTGTGAAAACGGGAAAATTGTATCAGGAGGGACTATTGATCTCTTGTAAAAACGGGAAAATTGTATCAGGAGGGACTATTGATCTCTTGTGAAAACGGGAAAATTGTATCAGGAGGGACTGTTGATCTCTTGTAAAAACTGGAAAATTGTATCAGGAGGGACTGTTGATCTCCTGTAAAAACTGGAAAATTGTATCAGGAGGGACTGTTGATCTCTTGTAAAAACTGGAAAATTGTATCAGAAGGGACTACTGATCTCTTGTGAAAACTGGAAAACTGTATTAGGAGGGACTATTGATCTCTTGTAAAAACTGGAAAATTGCATCAGGAGGGACTATTGATCTCTTGTAAAAACTGGAAAATTGTATCAGGAGGGACTGTTGATCTCTTGTAAAAACTGGAAAATTGTATCAGGAGGGACTATTGATCTCTTGTAAAAACTGGAAAATTGCACAAAATTGCATCAGGAGGGACTGTTGATCTCTTGTAAAAACTGGAAAAATTGTATCAGGAGGGACTGTTGATCTCTTGTAAAAACTGGAAAAATTGTATCAGGTGGGACTGTTGATCTCTTGTAAAAACTGGAAAATTGCACAAAATTGCATCAGGAGGGACTGTTGATCTCGTAAAAACTGGAAAAATTGTATCAGGAGGGACTGTTGATCTCTTGTAAAAACTGGAAAAATTGTATCAGGAGGGACTGTTGATCTCTTGTAAAAACTGGAAAATTGTGTCAGGAGGGACTGTTGATCTCTTGTAAAAAAAACTGGAACATTGTATCAGGAGGGACTGTTGATCTCTTGTAAAAAAAAAACTGGAACATTGTATCAGGAGGGACTGTTGATCTCTTGTAAAAAAAAACTGGAACATTGTATCAGGAGGGACTGTTGATCTCTTGTAAAAAAAACTGGAACATTGTATCAGGTGGGACGTGGGGAAGGAGGTTGATGGAAGAAGATGAACGATGACATGATGAGATAGTGATCTCAGAGATATGCAAGGTCCAAACTGTTTATACATGTGTATCAAATTTACGTCATGCATGACATGCCCTGATTACATCACGCACCACGTTAAGTTTAAGCAGCCCTATGCCCTACATTCAGGACACAAGGTCACCAACAAAAAAAGAACATGCTCCAGCAAAGAATTACTGTGTTGTATTAGTATGGGATGGATATATTATCATCTGATTTTCAAAACCAAAGAAACTCACTGCAATAGTTTCCTGTTTCACGTCTGTCGTCGTTCTATAGGCCTAATCATCGAATCAAATATGACTAAACGCGTGTGAATCTACACACAAAGCCCAGGCTATGAGGATGGATTCAGATACTCTTTTGACCAGAATTATCCAGTGCAGTCGGATGCTCTCTATAATTTTCCATTGTTTTTATTCTTTCTCCCCATTTATAGCCGTGTGTGTGTGTGTGTGTGTGTGTGTGTGTGTGTGTGTGTGTGTGTGTGTGTGCGCGCGCGCGTGGGTGCGTGTGTGTGCGTGCGTGCGTGGGTGCGTGTGTGTGCGTGCGTGCGTGTGTGTGTGTGTTTCAGCGCTTAGATTTGATTTTATCAAGATTTTGCGCTATATAAATATTGTAATTATTATTATTATTATTATTATTATGTCATTTCTTAAGCAAACTAGCCGGCCTGGGGATAATGGCCACCCGATATAATGCCTTTGTCACGACTTGTAAAGACTCCTATTCTTCCACCCGATCTTTTTGTTTTCTCTCTACCCACTTGTTCTCTGTTTAGCCCCATCGATTTTTCCCTTTGCAATGACAGTTCTTCCGTTTGAAATAGCTGATACTATTTCGGTAATATAGAAAGTGTTCGTTTCCAGCACAAGGCCTGTTAACACAGCAACTCTTGCGTTGCAGATCTATAAACAACTTAGGTCAGCCGCACGTTATCTGAATCTGTATTTCTAGCATCATTTTGAGGCATAGCCTATGTTTACTGTCTGTGGCATAGTAACAGTTACCCCTGTGCAGCAGCTTCGCCCGGCAGCATTTTGAAGTACAGCAACCCTTGTACCTTGCACCATTTTTCTTCCTCCCCTGCCTATGTGAGAGAGAGAGAGAGAGAGAGAGAGAGAGTGTGTGTGTGTGTGTGTGTGTGTGTGTGTGTGTGTGTGTGTGTGTGTGTGTGTGTGTGTGTGTGTGTGTGTGTGTATGTGTGTGTGTGTGTGTGTGTGTGTGTGTGTGTGTGTGTGTGTGTGTGTGTGTGTGTGTGTGTGTGTGTTTGGATCTGTGTGTCTATTTAGTCTCTGCAACAGAGAGATGGTTCAGATTCAATTGCAGACTGAGACAAAGATTGCAGACCAAGACTAAGATTGTGCGTGCATGCACGAGCGCGTGCAGTTCAAATTCATATTGCTTATAGCCCAGCCGACTACTAGAGCCATATCAGGGCTAACACCACAACCAAAAACGACAACCCGGTTAAGAAAAAGACAACAGTTAAAAACCATGCTCACCGTTAACCTTGCAAGTCTAAAATGCAAGTAAAGAAAAATAGCTGTAAAATCATATCAGGTGAAATCTATTGATCTCTTGTAAAAACTGGAAAATTGCAACAGGAGGGACGTTTCGGAAGAGGTTCTTTAAGGAGTCCGCCATGTAGTGCTTTTGTCTCACATCATACAAGTCTCAGCAATCAAGGAGGAGGTGTCTGATGCTCAACGGCTCGTGCGTGTGTATCATGTACATGTGTAGCCCTGTGCGTAGCCCTATGTTTGATTGGCTGTATAATGCAGACAGACAAACTGGCAGACGGATAGAGAGAGAGAGAGACGCACACACACACACACACACACACACACACACACACACACACACACACACACACACACACACACACACACACACAGTTACCTTGGGCCTCATCCACTCAATGTCCCTGTCAACCTTGGAGTAGAAGAGGGATTTGCTGTTGGCCGGGAACTCCAGGTCCTCATACAGCTGTCCCTTCTTCAGACAGTCTTTCCGCAAGGACCCGTAGTCCTGGTTCCGGAAGTGCTTAGGCATCTTGCCTGCAACAAGCAACACACTCTCATCAAATAATCTCCCTTAGACTTGTTTTTCATACGGTAAACAGAAAAAGTGCACTTTCTCAAGTACAGCATATACACTGCATACACTGGCACATCACCAATGAAAATCTAACCAGTTATGCAAAGTGTTTAGCACTAACTGATTAACAAAATCTAACCAGTTATGCAAAGTGTTTAGCACTAACTGATTAACAACTGGCAGAACCAGAAGATTAGGAAAAAGACAAGCAACATTTATGGAGCATTTTATGAGGAAAGGGGAATAAGAACACAACAGGTCACAATACGAAAGCTGGAGGGAAAGAACACCAGACAGACCCAGGGAGAAAATACTGGACGGACTCGCAGGATAGCTGAAGACAAAGAAGGTGGGAGATGTACTACCTGCAACGACAGGGAAAAGATTCGTGTGGCGGGCCATGATCGCCAACGCCATGCGGCAGGGCACATGATGACGATGATGCTATCTTCAAGGCTAGGGTAGGTAGAGCGCTGAGGGAGAGGAGATGGACACAGCCCTCATCGTGTTGCTTTCCTTGAGAAATCTAGGTCTTTGCTGTCGCCAACTCACTCTCACACGACCTCGGGGTTATAGGAACATCATGACCTTTTTAAATAACATATTGTCACGAAGCCCCAGTTTGTGCATTCTATAACGATCACATTAACGGTAATAATAATTCTACTTGTGCAGCGCAGAGAGTCCCCCATGTCAAAGCATGATTGTTGTACTTTACATAGTGATATATATCCCAACGTATCAAAACCAAACGAAAAACAAAAACAAAAAGACGAGAGAAAAAAAAAAAGGGGGGGGGGGGGGGGGTTGTTACCGGGTCCATACAATAATGCGGTATAGGCATGTATATTAACGCAGTATAAACGTAGTTAAATGCATATTGCTTATAGCCCAGCCGACTACTAGAGCCATATCAGGGCTAAAACCACGTCAAAAACGACAACCCGCTTAAGTTAAAGACAGCATCACATATCAATGCCTTTGCGCACATAATCGAAGGACATGCCCCCGGCATTGACCATTCCGTCTAATTTATCACACAGTAGAGTAAAAAAAAAAAAAAAACCACACCTGAATACAAATTTAAGCATACCTAAGGACACCAAAACATATATAAAAACGGGCATAAATTAACTAAAATTGCTTCTGCATATCTCACCTCCCTAGAGCCAAAACTGCACTGAATAAAATATACCAACTTATCAATCCTAAGAAAAAGTACGTAAGACTCTATCGAACACATACAGATGAATGGACCAGGAAAGCAGAAGGTGATAGGAAGAAATAACAGAAAACAAAGGAACAAGGCAGAAACAAAGAGAGTGACAGAAAAGAGGAAATTTCCAGCACAGAATTTCCAGAAGGTGGGGATACTATTTAAACTGAAAGAGCCCCCAGCATCCCCACGGGGGAAATATTTTGTCTTCTCCCCTTTTCACTAAGCCTTAAAATAGCAATCTGGGTGCTAGTACATTAACACACACACACACACACACACACACACACACACACACAGAGAGAGAGAGAGAGAGACACACACATACACACACACACACACACACACACACACACACACACACACACACACACACACACACACACACACACACACGAAAACAAGGTTCTGTCCTTGCCAAAATAACACACTGATGTTTACTTTAAGCAGCGAGTTGCTGAAATACATGGACTGAGAAGAGAAAAGCTACATTTATACTGTGGTGAACTACACACGCACGCACGGATACACGCACAAACACACGGACAAACACACACACACAAACACAGAGAGAGAGAGAGAGGGGTGGGTGAGAGGGGGAAACAAGATGCTGTTCATGCGTAGATAATATAGTAGTATTGACTTAAGTAGCGAGTTGCTGAAAAACACGGAGAGAGAGAAGAAAAGGTACATTATACTGTGGTGAACCACACACACACACACACACACACACACACACACACACACACACACACACACACACACACACACACACACATATATATATATATATATATATATATTATATATATATATACACTACGCACAAAAAGTTAAGGATCACTTGCACAAAAATTCATAACTTTCAAAATAAGAAAGCCAATGCGTTGAAGTTTGGCATACATTTAATTCCATGCTTTAGCGATAACGATACACAATTGCCTTCAATTTCGAGCAATCGTTTGGTGTGTACATTTGATCAAAGTGAGTACGTATCGAAATTTGATTTCCCAAAGTCATTGAAATCACAAGACAGGGCATTCTGATGCTCCCAAAAGTTCAGTAATGCGTGTAACCGCCATGGCTGTTCTGGCACTCGACGCAGCGAGTCCTCATCGAGTTGACCAGGTTGGTGAAGATCCTCTGTGGAAGCGCCTGCCACTCAGCCTGCAGCATCTGGTAGAGGTGTTGGGCATCCCTGGGAGGGGGGTGGTTGCTCCTCACTTTGCGATCCAGCTCATCCCAGAGGTTCTCAATCGGGTTGAGATCGGGACTGCATGCTGGCCACTCCATTCTGTTGACTCCAGACTGCTGCAGGAAGTCGTTGACCACCCTTGCCCTGTAGGGGCGAGCGTTGTCATCCTGGTAGACAGCCGTCGGTCCCATCTGCTGCAGTGTAGGCACAGCCAGCGGTCGAAGGATCTCATCCCGGTATCAGAGGCCAGTCAGGTTACCCTGTACATGATACAAGGGTGTTCTGTGGTGAAGGCTGAAGGCCCCCCAGACCATAACAGAACCTCCACCAAAGGCCACCTTTTCTTGGACAGTGGTGTCAATAAAGCGTTGTCCTGGGCGCCTCCAGACCCTCAGTCGGCCGTCGCTGTGGTTCATGGTGAAGCGTGATTCATCACTGAACAGGACCTGGGACCATTGCTGACGTGTCCACCTCACGTGACGTCTGCAGAAGGCGCGGCGTGCTGCCCTATGGGCTGGAGTTAAGCGTGGCCGTACAGCTGGGCGACGAGAACGGAGGTTAAACCCATGAAGGCGGTTCCGTATGGTCTGCTGGCTGATGTTGATGTTAGTAGCCACCCTCAGCTGCCTTCGAATGATGCTGGAAGAGGCTGTTCTTGTCTGCAGGGCTTGCCGTTCAATGAGACGATCTTCACGTGGGTTTGTCTTCTTCAGTCGACCAGATCTGCGTCTTTCATGGACCCTCCCAGTGGCTGTGAAGCGTTGAATCAGTCTGACAATGACTGAGATGGACACCTGAAGTCGCCTGGCCACTTCTCGCTTGGGAACACCATCTTGGAACCATGCAACAGCTCGTCCCCTCTCAAACTCGCTCAATTTTCGTCGTGGAGGCATTGTCAGATCAGGCCTACTACTGGTGGAATGTCTTCTTATAAAGCCAAGCAAGAGACAGCATCTCACACATAAACAGCAGTGCTTGCACGTGCATAATGGTTTTTCAATCTGGCTTGTGCAATGTGTTCAGGCAGAACGGTCCAAAACAAGGTCCTTTTTCGCAAGTTTCCGCTTTTCCGTTTGCGGCCAAGCTCAGTAGTAGAGAATCCCGTGCAATTTTCGCACTAACACAACATCGCCCACTTACAGCTGAACAAGAATTCATAACAATTTGGCTGGACTGAGAAATAAATAACAGTAGCGAACTGAGTTTATTACGCACCTGTTTTCTCATAGTGATCCTTAACTTTTTGTGCGTAGCTTATATATACACACACACACACACACACACACACACATCTCAAGCATGTATGAAGAATTAAAACAAGGACACTACGACCAAGGAAGACCGCAAAAGTGATACAAGTATATTCTGAAGGCCAAACTCGCGAGCTGTGGCATCAACACCACAAACTGGGAAGACAATGCCTACAACAGAGCTACCTGGCAACAGCCATGCACGCAGGGTACAATCATACTGAGCACGAGCAGAACAGCTGCTATTCAAAAGATGAGGGACAGGCAGATGCAGAACTTGAACTTGTTGTCTGCTATGATCGACTGTTAGTGTTATCATCATAGCTGTTGAAAACACAAAAACGTGGCTGATTCTCACTTCCCAAGTCAGCGAACGAAGTTGTTGCCATGTACTACTCTCGACTGCATGCCGATATCTATATTTATATCTACATGTATGTGTGTGTGTGTGTGTGTGTGTGTGTGTGTGTGTGTGTGTGTGTGTGTGTGTGTGTGCGTGCGTGCGTGCGTGCGTGTGTGTGTGTGAGTGTGTCTGTCTCTCTCTCTCTCTCTCTCTCTCTATATATATATATATATATATATATAATATATATATATATATATATATATATAATATATATATATACAGTATATATATACACACACATATATATGTATACGTATAGACACGTGTGTGTGTGTGTGTGTGTGTGTGTGTGTGTGTGTGTGTGTGTGTGTGTGTGTGTGTGTGTGTGTGTGTGGTATACGTACATACATGTACATGTATATTTTTTCAACGCCCAAACTTTTTCTTTTTAACATGTAGAAGAGCTCTGTTGAATTCTTAGATTTTGTGTAAGGATACAGTGCAGCTGGTCTATGTCCTTACTCTAGACAAACCCTGGCTCCTAGGACTAGGTACCCCCCCACCCCGTCCTTCCCTCTTTTTCCTTCTTACCCTCCCCCTCCCCTTCCCCCCTGCAAATTACACAGAGTAGTTCACGCAAACATGCTCGCTCGCTTTCTCATTCTGACATTCATCATTTTAGATTAGTGTTTAACACTACCAAACATTTATGTCACAAGCACTAGTACTACCAAACATTTATGTCACAAACACTAGTACTACCAAACATTTATGTCACAAACACTACCAAACATAACATTTATGTCACAAACACTACCAAACATAACATTTATGTCACAAACACTACCAAACATTTAGCCTATGTCACAAACACTACCAAACATTTATGTCACAAACACTACCAAACATTTATGTCACAAACACTACCAAACATTTATGTCACAAACACTACCAAACATTTAGCCTATGTCACAAACACTACCAAACATTTATGTCACAAACACTACCAAACATTTAGCCTATGTCACAAACACTACCAAACATTTAGCATATGTCACAAACACTACCAAACATTTATGTCACAAACACTACCAAACATTTAGCCTATGTCACAAACACTACCAAACATTTATGTCACAAACACTACCAAACATTTAGCCTATGTCACAAACACTACCAAACATTTATGTCACAAACACTACCAAACATTTATGTCACAAACACTACCAAACATTTATGTCACAGTCTTGTTGGATCATCTAGGATTTCTATTTCAGTATACACATGCTCTGACATGAAGTGCGACGGGAAATAAAATGAAAGGTCACCTGTCATCTTGTCTCCACTAGCGGCTGCCATGTTAGCAGGAAATATGTACAACTATTAAGTCTTGTCCTGCAGCTCTCTGCGTGAAATATTCATCCAGTACTTTTGTAGGCACTCTGAAGACAAGAAAACCCCCATTGAGAAAGAAGCATGTGGGGCGACATCCCTGCGGCTGCTGAAGATAATTCCGTGTTCCTCACGGAACTTCGACAGGGACCTCCTCTCCTGGTCCTGGTCAAAACGACCGACGGAAGGACATCAAGCTATATTCCTGTAGCTGATCCAAGATATGAAAAACAAACACTGCACGCAAAATGTTCAGCGGACCTTCATGGGCTTCTGCCGCCTATGTAGGCGACATCTTTGAAGAAATGACGTCACGTTGCGTTTACGTGTTTGGAAGTGGCGTGTTGTTCTTGTTCTTGTTCTTGTTCTTGTGTTCGCCTGTGTTAGCCTCTGAATGTCCGAAGCGGTGACTACAACGATAAGACATGGAATGGTATGACACACGGTATACGGTTTATCTAATGGCAACAAGTGACATGATATCAGACGTGAGATGACGCAGTAGGGTATGATACGTGTCACGATACACGATATGAGATACAATATGGTCTTGATACGACATACAGGCATATTGCTTCGGTCTTGAATCTGAGCAGCATCTGTTCTGAGCCAAAGCTTTTTTTTTTTTTTTTTTTATAAACCTTTAAGCTCTCAATGTTAACTAACTCTCCCACCCCACCCCACCCCAACCCGGATTGTTTCAGTGGTTTAAAATAAAATTGAAGACAGAGAGACATATAGACAGACAGACACAGATAGATAGACAGACAGTCAGTCAGTCAGGCAGGCAGGTAGGCAGGCAAGCAGGCAGGCAGGTAGGCAGGCAGGCAGGCAGGCAGGCAGGCAGGCAGGCAGGCAGGCAGGCAGGCAGAGACAGAGAGATACAGAAAGCGCGTTTTGAGACATATTGATTATGAACCATATACCTTTCACCTCTCATCTCAACCGGACAACAGAAAAATGCTAAACGATCTTCTCAAACCCTGTGTATATCAACTCTGTCAATCACAAAGGCTGGGGACGCGACAATCAAACCAGAGGCTCGTGGCCAACAAAGCCAATTGAAAATAATCCATAGACCACCTTGGAATACAAAACAGTCACCGAGACACAAGCACGCACGCACGCACACGCACACGCACGCACGCACATACGCACGCACACGCGCACACCACACACACACAACACACACAGCAAGCACGCACACACGCACGCACGCACGCACGCACGCACACCGTCTAATATCACTCATGGTGAAAAGACGTTAAATCAAAGAACGAACGAACACGCATGCACACACGCACGCGTACGCACACGCACACACACACACACACACACACACACACTCTCTCTCTCTCTCTCTCTCTCTCTCTCTGAATAACGCGCGAAATAGTCAAGTGGGTAAGTCGTAGGACTTTCAAACAGAAGACTTAGGTTCAATCCTGCCTGAGTACCTCCCGCCTGATGAGTAACTGGTGGAGATTTTCCCAATCTCCTCAGGTCAGCCTGCGCAGCAGACCTCTTAGTGCCTAAAGTCCCTCCGTGTGCACACATTACACAGAACATCAAATATGCACGTTAAAGATCCTGCAAGTCATGAGAAACATGTTAGCACCCACTCTGCACACCAACCGACGACTAAGCATGCAGACTGTGCAGCAACATACCGCCTGCACAGCTCTGGCAAAAACATCGTGCATATATATGCATCCGAGAAAATTCACAATGCTTTGAAAAAGAAAGAAAAAAAAGGAAGTAAGAAAGAAAGGAAGAAAGATACATACATACATACATACATACATACATACATACATACATACATACATACATACATACATACATACATACATAAAAACAATGACTATATCGTGTGTCTTGATCAAGACTGTACAGTAGATACAGAACTTACACACAAATCTGACATGTATAATGTTGTGTAGATAATTCGCTGAATAGTCGCTTAATAGTTCTATCACCCGTTAAACTGTAATATTTACCTTCAAACTATTTTCGAAACTACTGCAGCTGTAAAAGTACAATATACTGAATATCAACGAATGTACCCAGTTTAGGTTGAATTGCACTGTACCCTAGTTCAGCAGTACCATCACCTTAAAACTGTAACGTTTACCAGTACCGTCAAACTATTTTCGAAATTAATATAACCATAAAAAACATAATACATTTTGTATCAACGAAGGAGCACTTAAAGTTTAAGTTGCACTGCGTTGTACGTGCTTGTTTATATTTCTTAACAGACAGAGAGACCACACTGAAAGAACTAACAGAACTTGTATGCACTGTGTCAGTAATGGTGCAGAGGATTCTCGTCCACTATGGCAACTGGGGGAACAAGCAGGCAGGCTCTCTCAGGCGAAGAAAGGAAGCAGCATACAACAGCAGCAACACCCTAACTCCTTCTGAGACTATCATAAAAAGAAACTTCCACCCTGAGGATAAGAAATGGTCTTATCTATTGCCGTGATCGGCAGCACCTTCAACCACAATCTTCTACCTGAAGACTGGGCAATCGGTGCCTACTCCAACACATGTGCTGAATAGGACCTGTCCCACACAGATGAATGTCCACTACAAACAGGGCCACTGCCTCCAGTGCACATTTGTACAGGTTTGTGCACCGTTCAGAAATAAAAAAAAGAAATGAACAGTGGCCATCTGCAGTAACTCTGGAACAACAGCTCTGAAGCAACCAGGAGGACTTGATGAAAACCATATCCTTTATCCAGACCATGGGACTGACTATATCAGGCATAAGCACACTCAACCCCCCCCCCCCCCCTTAAAATTACCTAACACTGACATTACTTGCATGATCTTTAACGTGCCGATTTAATGTTTTGCATCTACTCATCATTCTGCTCCATCCTATCTCTGTGACAAGATCAAAATTCGTACATCAGCTCGCACCTTGCGCTCTTCCTCTGATACTCTTACCCTACAAATTCCCAAGGTTAGACTCTTAACCGTTGGTCAGCGCTCTTTTTCTGTCTCAGGACCAGCTGCGTGGAACAATCTTCCCCTATCGCTCCGGACCACATCTACTCTTTCCGCATTTAAGTCAGGTTTGAAAACTCACCTCTTTCCACGTCAATGAATTTCTGAGGCCTTTTTCGCCGTTTTTTACTGCTATTTTTCCATTGTTCATAATTTCAGCATTGTATGGACATTTATGCCTATTTTTGACTTAATTGATTGTTTTACAAATGTTCATCTTTGAGTGCGATCCTGCGTGTGATTGGTGAGTGAGCGCGCTTTGATTTGATTTACCAAGATTTAGCGCGATATAAATATTGTAATTATTATTATTATTATCCACATACACACATAAAACCGATACTGTTGTACGGTTGTGAGGCGTGGACAGTCAACACGCAAAATCAGAACAAAATTGAGACAACTGAAATGTGGTTTCTAAGAAGAATGTCGCGAGTCCCATGGACGGCAAAGAAAACAAACGAGACAGTCTTGAAGGAGGTAGACACAAGTAGATCATTAATACAGAAGATAAGGAAAAGAAAGCAACATTTATAGGACATTTTATGAGGAAACGGGAATTAGAGCACCTGGTCACAACAGGAAAGCTGGTGGCAAAAAGAGCACCAGGCGGACCCAGGGAGAAAACATTGGACGGACTTGCAGAGTGGCTGATGACAGAGAGGGTCGGGAGATGTACTTGCATCGACAGGGGATAGATTCGTGTGGAGGGCCATGATCGCTAACGCCATGCGGCAGGGCATATGGTGATGACGATGATGGTACACACGGAGACGGTTCAGGCGTCATGAGGTCTGTACAAATGTTGACCTGGAAATTCGTAAAAAAAATTTCCGACCTTTTACTTAACAAGTGGTACCCAAGCAAGATCAAACCCAGACATTATGAGTGAAAGTCTGGCGTCCTAATCATTTGAAAACCATCAGAAAGGTTCGTGCTGTATATTGAGTTAGTGCTGTCATTGATCTTATCACACACAAGCTTCGTGGCCCAGGAATACTTTCATTATTGTCAGTACTGACATTGAGTACGTTGTGCGATTGATCTTATCACGCCAGTCAGTACCTGACAGCGAAACGAAGGACGTGGTGATTGCTGAACCACGAAAACAACCACCGACACCTGACAGTTTCGCAATGCGGTGCAGGATCGATCTTACTAGGATGTGATTTGGGAAAGTGTTTCATATCGACCAGAGATAGATGTATGTCTGGAACAAACGGTGTGAACAGGATTTCCTCAGCTCTTCACGTATGTATCTGTACCAAGGTTGGTAAAGAGCGGTGAACTGTTGAGGAGTTGCATAACATGACTTTGAAAGGTAATACTCAAGATCAAGGTCACAAGGACAAAAAAGTGCATACATTCAAGTTCAAGTTCATATTGCTTATAGCCCAGCCGACTATTAGAGCCACATCAGGGCTAACACTACGTCAAAAACGACAACCAGGTTAAGATAAAAGACAACAGGTAAAACTCATGCTCACCGTTCAGTTCAATTCAATTCATATTGCTTATAGCCCAGCCGACCACTAGAGCCATATCAGGGCTAACACCACGTCAAAAAGAAAAGAACAACCCGTTAAGATAAACAGATAAAAACCATGCTCACCGTCAACCTTGCAAATCTAAAATGCCATTAAAGAAAAACACGTAAAATTACATCAAGTGAAATCTATTGATCTCTTGTAAAAGCTGGAAAACTTCATCAGGAAGGACGTCTCGGAAGAGCTTCTTTAAGGAGTCCGCCGCGTAGTGCTTTTGTCTCACATCATGCAAGTCCCAGCAATCAAGGAGGTTGCATAAATTCAGCGCTTTGTTGAGGAAGATGTGCATGAACAACACTTCTTCAGGAACATCTGACAGTACTTAAACCTTTACGTCATTATGACCGTCTGTTACTGTCCTCAATGTACGTCAACATTCACTGCAATCGAAGCTTCTTCGAGGTCATTGATCTTGACAACAAAATCTGGATTTTCTGTAATAAATATTTTTCAGCATAAAAAAAATGAACCATTAGAATGGCTTGACCATAGTTTTTATTTACCCTTAATCAGTGAGTGGTTCTGCTTGGCCGGTTTGGCTCTTTGCCGGGGGGCGTAGTATATTACGACTTCTCTGTTTTTTAAGACAGTCTTCACCCAGGGTCGCAGTCGATTGAAAACGAAGCAACAAAGATATAAGAAACCAGTTGTCGTCGTACAGTGGTTAGCGCAATAATCTGACGACTGGAAGGCTGTGAGTTCGAATCTCATCAGACCTGTCAAAATCATTATGGCCTGCTTCGGCTCCAACTGGCTCCCATCCACAGATAAGCGTGCAGTGGGTCACTGGGAAGACTGAGACCATACATTCGAATTTCATCTACTTTCCTGCTGTATCATGGAGGGTGTTGCTCAACTTTCCTGACCAACACCGCAGGTGTCTGTGTGTCTGTGTCTCTGTCTCTCTCTGGCCTGGTCGATGCCAGGATATATTGTGAAAGGAAGCGTAGAGTGCAGCCCTGTCACGCAGTCTCCATTTAGATGAAATTCCATAGCATCATGATTATCATCCCCGTCATCGTCATCAGGGTCATCATAGATGCGTGAGAAACCCTCCCACATTCTGTCGCCACTACTGTTCACGTTATTTCTGTTTAAAGCCCAGCCGACTGTGCACAGCCATATCAGGGCTATAACCAGTTCAAAACACACAATACTTCAACAGGAAAAAAATGGGAAAAGAAAATTAAGTACAAATATCAATACACTCGCTCACATGACTCCGTCCAATTTATCATACAGAGGATTTTAAAAAACATACCGGAATACAAATTTAAACATAACTAAAGACACTAAAACATACATAAAAACGGGCCTAAATTACCTAAAATTGCTTCCGCATACCTCAGTTCCCTAGAGCCAAAAATGCGCTTAACACCTGTACGTTATTATCAATCCTAAGAGAAGGTACGTATGACTTTATCGAAATGGACCAGCAAGGCAAAAAATGACAGAAAGAAATGACAGAAAACAAAGGAGGCAGAAAGAAACAAAGGGATTAACAAAATATATATGCCTAAAATTAACAGACCAAAAACAAAAATAAACAAAATAAAATTCAAAAAAATAAATAAACAAACAAAAACCGAAAAAAAGGTCTGTGGGAATTTGCCCAGGGACAAGCTTTTCGTGTCTGTGCAATTTTTCATGTGAAACACGAGACATTTCAAACAGGCTGATTAACCCTTTGACTCCTGCACTCTGTCCACCAGCATCCTGCACTGTCAACCACGCTACCAAAGCTGGTGGATAGGGTGAGGGAATCAAAGGATTACGTTTTTTTGCTGTTGGTGGAAAGGGTGCGGGGGGTGAAAGGGTTAAACTGACGTCAACCAGGGACGAAATTATTCATTGTCTAGGGCCCAGTAGCCGTCCCTTTCATTTCAAACTGTGTTCCAAAGCCAATGTTGGCTCCACGGATACCCGTCAGTCAAATCACGCCAAATAGAGCGTGGACCAACACAACACAACAGCTCCCCCAAGCGGCACACTGAAAGCATGGGCGTGCAATATTATATAGAGTCCGTCAACGTTATATAGCAGCCGACATCGATTTTTTACTCCCCCTTCCCCTGCCCCTCCCCACCCACCTCAACCCCCATCCCCACCCCCACCCCCTTTTATTCTGCACTAAAACGACGTGACACTGATTGGATCCCCGTCCCCATTCCGATCCTCCAGTCCATCCACCCCCACCCCCACCCCTCTCTGCTAGATTTCGAGGGTTGAAACGAACAAAGAGGTGATCTCTAGACCGTAAAGACTTTCACCTCTGTTGCAATATATACTCCTAATCATAATTTAAGGGCCACTTCTTCCTTCCTCTCTAATTTTAAGTTGAAATAATTGACAATGTTTAGAATTGATTCTATGTTTTATTTCATCATTTCCACACCTGTTTTGGAAAAAGAAATTAGCACAATGACCCATTAGTGAACAGCACATGCATTTAAAGGAACATCCCCCCCTTTTCAAAAAACAGAAAGTGTCAGATTTGGCCAATCTGTTTTCAATATCGCGTGTGTCCGCCCCGAGCCTGGATGCATGCTTCACAGCACCGATGCATCGACCCCACAAGGGTACGGAGTGTGTCCTGAGGGATGGCCGCCCACTCGATCTGCAGGATGTCGACCAGCCTGGCCAGGGTGCCCGGTGGGGGTGGTTGTCCCTGATGCGCCTCCCGAGCACATCCCAGAGGTGTTCAATTGGGTTCAGGTCAGGTGAGCACGCTGGCCAGGCCATACGGACGACTTCATGCTGCTCCAGGAAGTCGGTCACAAGGCGTGCTCGATGCGCAGGTGCATTGTCGTCCTGGAAGATGGTGCCTTGACCAAGGTCCACAAGCGCAGGCAGTGCCACGGCCGCCAGAACCTCGTCCCGGTACCGGACCCCGTTCAGGATGCCGTCAATGGGGAGCAGGGGGGTCCGGGTACCACGGCTCATGCCACCCCACACCATCACCGACCCGCCGCCGTACCAGTTATGCTCTTGGACAGTGGCGTCAGCGAACCTCTCCCCTTGACGTCGCCACACCCGAGCCCGGCCATCGTTAAAGGTCAGGGTGAACCTGGACTCATCCGAAAACAAGACCCGGGCCCACTGTTGCCTTGTCCAGGTCACGTGCTCCCTGGCCCAGGTCATGTGGCGCACTCTGTTGACGGGTGACAGCACGGGTCGGACGGCCGGTCTCCGTGACCTCAAGTTTGCCTGATGTAGCCGTCTTCTCACCGTGCTGCAGCTGATGTTAGCACCTGTTGCGTCCCTCAGCTGACCCCTTAAGGTCACCGCAGTGGATGCCCTTTCCCTCAGGACGGAGAGGGCAAGGTAGCGGTCTTGCTGTCTTGTCGTTACTCTGGGTCGACCCGTGTGACGCCTTTCCTGGACTGCTCCAGTCTCATTGAAGCGCTCCAGCAGTCTCTGGATTGTGGAATGCGACACTTCAAGTCGTCTAGCAACTTCCCGCTGCGCTAGGCCTTCATCAAGCAGAGCGAGGGCTCTCCCCCGCTGCTCATCCGTCATCCGTCGTCTTGCAAGCATGGTTAAAACGAACCAAGAACGGGTCCTTTTTATCCTCGTCTGCGGGCAACTTTGGCTGGAGTAGTGTTCAAAAAGGGCTTGCCTTGCACGTGCAAAGCGAATTTTGTCGCTACCTTGCCTGCGTCGTCAGAGAGACCCTGCTGAAGATTCGACAATTTCGTGTGGAAATTGTCTTCCTTGGGCCGCCCATTGCAAATCGGCAAATCCCCAAACACGTGCCAAAAGGAAACTGCAATGTTGTCTGAGCTCTTATCCATTCAGTTACGGCAACGAATTGGAGAAAAGAGTAAGAGAAAATAGGTTATTTCTCCTTTCAAAAATTGACTCAAAAACGTTCCTGGCCCTTCAATAATGACGTGTAGTATATACTGCGTGGGTTCGATCACACCTAGACTTCGTCATTGTTGCATGCAAAATCATAATCTTAGAACTCACTCGACTTGCGTCAGTGAAACCCACTGAATTATGCCCCCATTTAAGTCAGACTTGGGCGCGATAGTCAGGAAGGTTATCCTTATTAAGGCCCAGCCGACTGCACAGAGCCATATCAGGGCTATAACCATTTCAAAACGTACATAACATCCGGTTGGAAAAAAAAAAACATGGAAAAGAAATTAATGTACGCATCAATGCAAACGCGCACATAATTTAAGGATACGACCATTCCGTCCAATTTATCACCAGAGGACTTCAAAAAATAAACCTGAACACAAATGTCAACAAAGTAAAGACACTAAAGCATACATTACCTAAAACTGCTCATGCACATCATATTTTATTTAAGCCAAACATGCGGTCAATACATATACCCAATTATCAAGCCTAAGAGAAAGTACGTAAGGCCTTACAGAACACATACAGGTGAATGGACCAGACAGTGATAAGAAGAGATGACAGAAGGCGAATTAGGAAGGAAGAAACAAAGAGAGTGACAGAAAAGAGGGAATTTCTGTACTGAAACAACCCCTGACATCCCCACGGTGGAAATCAGGAAGGTAACACGGCGGACTTCCAATAGGAAGGTCTAAGTTTGATCTTGTCTGAGTACTGTTCTACTGGTGGGTAAAAGGCTGGAGATTTTTCCGATCCTTCACGTTTATATTGTGTGCATTGTTGTTGTTATTGTTGTTTAAAGCCCAGCCGACTACGGACAGCCATATCAGGGCTTTAATCAGTTCAAAATACAAACTTTCACCTGGAAAAAAAAGAAAATTGAGTACACATATCAATGCATTCGCGCACATAATCTAAGGACATGCCCCTGGCGTTGACCACTCCATCCAATTTATCGCAAAAGGGATTATAAAACGCACCTGAAGACAAATATAAGCATACCTCAGGACACCAAAACATATCTAAAAACAGGCATAAATCACCTAAAACTGCTTCCCATATCTCACCTCCCCAGAGCCAAAAATGCACTTAATGCATGTACCCAATTATCAATCCTAAGAAAAAGTACGTAAGACTTTATTGAACACATACAGGTGAACGGACCAGCATGGCAGAAAATGATAGGAAGAAATAACAGAAAGCAAAGAACAAGGAAGAAACAAAGAGAGGGCAGAAAAGAGGAAATTTCTTGCACAGACTTCCCAGAAGGTGGGGATATTACTTATACTGAAAGCGCCCCCGGCATCCCCGCGGGGGGGGGGGGGGGGGGGGGGGGAAGGGGGTACTGTGTGCAGAACTGTCAGTACTTAAACCCCTTTCGTATGTATGTGTGTATGTGTATGCAAATGCGAGACCTTGCAAGTCATGTCAAGGCTTACGGAAATATGCCAATACCCATCACGCATGCCCATCAGTAACGGAGTACACAGACTGTGCAGCAACATACTGCCTGCACAGTGTGGGCAAAACAACCTGCGTACATATTTCGAAGAAAAATCAGAATGAAAACAATACTTTTTTTTTTCAAGTCCAAATTTCACCCTTATAATTTTCAAAAATCAAACAGTCGTACAAAATATTCGGTGGAGAGATGGGCGGGCTGCGCATGAGTTGTTGTACTCTTAAGCCAAAATGTGACACAGTTGCAACAAAAGATGAACACAAACACAAACACAGTAAACCAGAAACAAAAAAACAAAACCAACCAACCAGGTCTGGGCCTAACATTTGACCAAGAAAGGCGTTTGATGTAGGAAACGGTATACTTTAGGGCAGCGTCGTAAACGTTGCAGAATGGACGGCAGGAAGGTAAAAAAAAAAATAATAATAATAAAAGGAAAAAAAAACAAAAAGAAAAAACTTCTAGTAAGTTCATATTGCTTATAGCCCAGCCGACTACTAGAGCCATATCAGGGCTAACACCACTGTCTAAAATGACAACCAAGTTAAGATGAAAGATAAAAGATAACGGTTAAAAACCATGCTCACCGTTAACCTTGCAAGTCTAAAATGCAATTAAAGAAAACTATACTTGGACGTAAAATCACATAAAACCAAACCAACCAAAAGAAAAAAAACAAAAGAAAAAAAAAAGGAAAAAAAAGCGGTTAATGATACGGAGAAGTAATCGTTTAGTTTCCAGGCGCGTTTTTGTTGAACAGCGGTATCCGCTCTGCTAAGCGTCAATACTTGAGCGGTGGCACGTTTTCTTCCTCTCATGTTATACCATTTGTGCATTGCTCCTACTCAAGGGGGAAAAGTGCATACTTAATGTACCTTGTGTAGGAGCACATCACATCTTAAGTATTTACACGCATTTCGATCGATCAAATGAACAACTCTGCACATTCGGATCGCCTTTTGAATATTAATAAAATGTTCTGTAGCCTTTCCTGCTGAAGATAACTATGACACAGAAAATTAACACACACGTCCAAATGTGCTTTGATCGTTCGATGTTGGATTCAAATGGCAAATTTTGTTTTGGTGTGTGTGTGTGTGTGTGTGTGTGTGTGTGTGTGTGTGTGTGTGTGTGTGTGTGTGTGTGTGTGTTTCTGTCGCTGTGCGTGCGCGTGCGTGCATGTGTATGTGTGTAAATGACTTATGTTTATACATGTGTGTGTGTGTGTGTGTGTGTGTGTGTGTGTGTGTGTGTGTGTGTGTGTGTGTATGTGTGTGTGTGTGTGTGTGTGTGTGTGTGTGTGTGTGTGTATGTGTGTGTGTGTTTCAAGTTCATATTGGTTATAGCTCAGCCAACTACTAAGTCATATCATGGCTAATATCACTTCAAAAACGACAAAAGCCGTAAAATCATATCAGGTGAAATCTATTCATCTCTCTTGTAAAAGCTGGAAAATTGCATCAGGAGGGACGCCTCGGAAGAGGTTCTTTAAGGAGTTATGGAGTCCGCCATGTAGCGCTTTTAGCATTAGCCAGACGCGAGATTAACCCTTTGACTCCTGCAGCCTGTCCACCAGCATCCTTCACTATCAACCATG
>JAPXFY010000035.1:32156634-32176634 GCA_030674185.1 Monoplex corrugatus
GGGAATCAAAGGGTTAAGTTTTTGCTTTGCTAGCATGGTGGACAATGCAGGATACTGGAGGACAGGGCGTGGGAGTCAAAGGGTTAAGGCATACCAGTGATGTAGATGGCACGTGGCCAGAAAACAGTCTGGAAAACAACATCAATCCACCAGAGGTAACACCGACATCTAAACCTGCAAGAGAACACACAGAAAAGGAGAACAATTCCCAATGCTGTCAAGGCCTCTAGAACCGCTTCGTTCATCTTTGCTGGGGAGTTCAAGCTCATATTGCTTATAGCCCAGCCGACTACTAGAGCCATATCAGGGCTAACATCGCGCCAAAAACGACAACCCGGTTGAGATAAAAGAACCGTTAAAAACCAGTTTAGTTCATATTGCTTATAGCCCAGCCGACTACTAGAGCCATATCAGGACTAACATCACATCAAAAACGATGACCGGGTTGAGACAAAAGACAATAATTAAAAACCATGCTCACTGTCAACCCTGGAAATCTGAAATACAATTAAAAAAAGAAAAAGAAAAACAGCCGTGAAATCATATCAGGTGAAATCTATTATCATCATCATCGTCATATTGTTAAAAACTGTCCCAGCTTCTGTAATCATTAAGATGGTGTACAGAATGGAGAAGGGGGAGGGTAATGAGCACAAAGAAAACTACTTCAGCTCAGTGCGCTGATCGTATTAACCCTTTGACTCCCGCACCCTATCTACCAACTGCTAAAAACTTAACCCTTTGATTTCCTCACCCCGTCCACCAGCTTCCTGCAGGAAGCTGGTGGATAAGGTGAGAGAATCAATGGGTTAACTTTTTGCTTTACTAGCGTGGTTGGCACTACTGGATGCTGGTGGACAGGGTCCGGGAGTAAAAGGGTTTAAGAAAAAAAAAGGGGGGGGGGGGGGGAGGGAACGTTTGGGAGTCAAGTCGAGGCAACCTTTTTTTTTTTAAGAGTGGCCTGTCAGTTAGCAGGCCCATCTTTCTTGCTCCCCAATCTCCTCGCTTACATATCTCTGTATCTTTATACTTTTCACGGCGTTGTCTTCCTCAAATGTTTTGTTTTGTTTAGTTTAAGTTTTGTTTAGTTTAAGTTTTGTTTAGTTTAAGTTTAGTTTAGTTTAGTTTAAGTTTAGTTTAGTTTAAGTTTAGTTTAAGTTTTGTTTAGTTTAAGTTTAGTTTAGTTTAAGTTTTGTTTAGTTTAAGTTTTGTTTAGTTTAAGTTTAGTTTAGTTTAAGTTTAAGGTTTTGTTTAAGTTTAAGGTTTTGTTTAAGTTTAAGGTTTTGTTTAAGGTTTTGTTTAAGTTTAAGTTTGTTTAAGTTTGCTTTGTTTAAGTTTGTTTTGTTTTAAGTTTTTGTTTAAGTTTGTTTTGTTTTGTTTAAGTTTTTGTTTTGTTTTGTTTTGTTTAAGTTTGTTTCGTTTCGTTTCGGGTTCCGTTTCGGGTTCCGTTTCGGGTTCCGTTTCGTTTCGTTTCGTTTTTGTTTAAAGCCTAGCCGACTACACAGAGCCATATCAGGGCTATACCCGTTTCAAAACATACACAATATTTCAAAAGGGGGGGGGGGGGGGGGGGGAGAAAACTAAAGTACACATATCAATGCATTTGCGCACATAATCTGAGGACATGCCCCTGGCGTTGACCACTCCGTCCAATTTACCGCACAGGGGATTTACAAAACATACCTAAACACAAATTTAAACATAACTAAGGACACTAAAACATATATAAAAACGGGCCCAAGTTACCAAAGATTGCTTCCGCATATCTCATATCCCTAGAACCAAAATTGCACTTAACCCATGTACCCAATTGTCAATCCTAGGAAAAAATACATAAGATTTTATCGAACATACAGGTGAATGGACCAGCAAGGCAGAAAATGATGGGAAGAAATGACAGAAAGCAAAGGAGGAAGAAAGAAACAGAGAGAGACAGAAAAGAGGAAATTTCTAGTACAGAATTTCCAGAAGGTGGGGATACTTTTTATACTGAAAGAGTCCCCAGCACCCCCGCTATTTTGGTTTGTGATGTTTCAGACAACACAGTTGTTGTATCAGAGAGAGAGAGAGAGAGAGAGAGAGAGTGTGTGTGTGTGTGGTGTGTGTGTGTGTGTGTGTGTGTGTGTGTGTGTGTGTGTGTGGGGTGTGTGTGGTGGTGTGTGTGTGGGTGTGTTGGTGTGTGTGTGTGTGTGTGTGTGTGTGGTGTTGTGTGTGTGTGTGTGTGTGTGTATGTGCGTGCGTGGTGCGTGCGTGCGTGCGTGCGTGCGTGCGTGCGTGCGTGCTGTTCATGCTTATCGTTCTTTCTCCTGTTTGGTCTGACCACTGTCAGAGACAAGCCTCCTATTCTTTCTTTAGGGGCCAAGGACACGCACCTGCACCCCTGCTTAACTCATAATAATGCAGCCCCCTGATAGTATTCTTTGAACGATTACAAATACAGGAAGAAGGAAGAAGAGCAAACACAGATACACAAAGCCGCAGACAGACAGACAAAAAAGTCTTTCGAAGACAGAAAAAATAGCGGATTTTTTTTAAAAAGAAGTCTCACCTGGGGTCGCCATTGTAACGAGTAAACGGTGACTCTGCTGTATTTTTCAACAGGAACACTTGGTGATGAAAATTAGTCCAATTTCTCGAGGATTACCGGGCCACACAATCTGAAGAAATTGGACTAGTAGCAACGTGCACGAAAATCGGTACTATACAAATCAGTCAAAAATGCCCAGGTAAGATCCTACTACACACATATATGCCACGTTTCTCAAGGAAAACTCGACTACAAACTGGTCGATTTTTTCCAGTGGAGAAAAAAAAAACCAAGGAATCAGCAACACAAAACGGTCTGGTTTCTTTGTGAAAATCTGACAACAAACAAACCGGTCGAATTAGTCCAGTGACAAGAACAAATCACCAACACATTATTAGTTTACTTTTTCTGTGAAAGCTGAGTCAAAAAATCGAATTTTTCCAGATAAAAATAATAATTCAGTGACACAAATCAGTTCACTCTTTTCCCAGGAAAACTCGGCGTCAACAACAACGGTCGAATTTCTTCTATGAAAAGAAAACCAGCATTACAAATCAGATTACTTTTTTCCCATGAAAACTTGGCGAAAAAGAAAAAAAAGAAAAAGAAAGAAAAAGTCGAATTTCTTCAGTGAATAAATTAATCAGCTATGAAATCAGTTTACGTTTTGTGTGAAAACTCAGCTACGATATACCAGTCAAATTCATTCACTGTAAAGAAAGAAAAATAAGTTAAACCAGCACAGCAAATCATCTGACTTATTCCGTGATAACTTGGTTACACAAACCGGTTGATTTCCACAGGAAAATTAACCAACAAATCAGAGAAAATTTTTTGGGATAACTTGGCATCACAAAACAAACCAGCGGAAATTCTCAAGAAAAACATTTATTCTAATTAAACTGTACAGTTTCTCCAACAAAACGATGTTACGGAATGGTGTATATGCTGAATTTCTCCAAAGAAAACTCAGCTCCTCAAATTATTCGAATATCTCAACTAACACTGCAACATCAATTAATGAAATTTATCAACGAAAACTTCACTACAAAAACGATTCAAACCACTCCTGCCAAACATAAAAATGTAGAGTATCTCCGGCAAATAACTGCTTTTTCATGAAAACTTTTAACTTATCAATAACATCAACAACAAAAAGTCCACATAGGTTATAATTCAGTCACAGTCTCCAAGGTAAACTCAACCTACTGACTTCAGTCCAATTTACTCAGGAAAAAGAAATTAACACTACAAAAATCAGGTCAAAATTCTTTTGACAGACTACATTCAAGAAACCTGCTCGCTCAATGCTGGTGCGAAGACCTGTTGCTCCAGTCTTCGCCGTATTCAATACCGGTACTTGTGTTTACGGTCGGGTGTTATAATGTGAAGATCTGTCTCCCGCCCATCCAAACAGGAATGGGTGTATCAGGTCATCAGGTATGAGTGGCCCACAGGCTTTTTTAACCCAAGGCTTAGCGGGCCCCAGTAGCTCAGTTGGTTTGAGCGTCGGATTCACATGCTAATGGTTGTGGTTTCGAATCCCGAGGTGCGCTACATTAAAACTGGCCTTCTCACTGTCCAATCTTGACATCATTGTTGTTCTGGTGGTGTCAGTATAGGATTAGATAAAGTCAACATCACTGTTGTTCTGGCGGTTGTCAGTATAGGATTAGATAAGTTCCCCTTCCCTCACTTTCCTGGGATGGTTATCCCCGTCGGCCATATCACCTGAGGTGGATGTCGACGTAAAAAACTGAACGAAACCAACCAAAACCCAAGGCATTGGGTTATTCATGACTGAAGCTAGCAAAGCGTACAACAAGGTTTTCGTCAATCCTGAAACGTTTTAAAATAGAGAGAGAGAGCGAGAGAGAGAGAGAGAGAGTGTGTGTGTGTGTGTGAGTGTGTGTGTGTGTGTGTGTGTGTGTGTGCGTGTGTGTGTGCGTGAGTGCGTGTGTGTGTGTGTGCGTGCGTGCGTGCGTGTGTGCGTGCGTGTGTGCGTGCGTGCGTGCGTGCGTGTGTGTTTGTGAGTGCGGTGCGTGTGTGCGTGTGTGCAGCGCTCATGAGCGCACGCTCCTCGTACCATGACTTAAAAAAAAGTTCTTACTGCTTATAGCCCAACCGACTACTAGAGCCATATCAGGGCTAACACCAAGTCAAAAATAACCCGATTAAGATAAAAAAAAAAATTTAAAAACAATTTAAAACCATGCTCACCGTTAACCTTGCAAATGTAAAATTAAAGAAAAACAGCAGTAAAATAATATCAAGCGAAATCTATTGTTCTCTTGTAAAACCTGGAAAAATTATATCAGGAGGTCGTCTCGGAAGAGGATCTTTAAGGAGTCTGCCAGCCAGCCGACATAAAAATACTTCAAAAGAGGAGACTGTTAAAGAAGAGGTAATATAGAAAGAAATGGGCAAATGCAGGTTTGATCTTCAAAGCCTGGAGCCTGGAACCTGTCTCCTCGGTGCCTAATACACGACATGAATATCACTAGAGTGCCCCACTCTTGTATCCTATATCCTCCTGACACTAGTCGACAGTGACAATTCGTGAAGAGACCCCCGCTGTCAAATGATATAGCCTAGCAATAGCGGGCAACGCAGGGACATGGAAATAAGTCTGTTTATAAACAGACATGCCATACCACAAGGTTGAGCGTCGGATTCACATGCTAATGGTCGTGGGTTCGAGTCTCGGGGTGCGCTGTATTAAATCTGGCCTTCTCACTGTCCCGTTGTTGTCCTGGTGTTGTGGGTACAGGATAATAATAATAATAATAATTACAATATTTATATAGCGCAAAATCTTGATAAAATCAAATCTAAGCGCTGATAAGATAAAGTCCCCCTTCCCCCACTTCCTTGGGATGGTTATCCCCGTCGGCCACATCACCTGAGGTGGATGCTGACGTCGGAGGACTGACACTGCTATGTACTCCAACATATGTGCTGAACAGGGCTGTCCCACACAGATGTCCATACCACACAGGACCACAATCACCAACATATGTACTGAACAGGGCTGTCCCACACAGATGGGTGTCCATACCAGACAGGACCACAGTCTCCAACATATGTACTGAATGGTGCTGTCCCACACAGATGGGTGTCCATACCAGACAGGACCACAGTCACCAACATATGTACTGAACAGGACTGTCCCACACAGATGTCCATACCACACAGGACCACAGCCACCAACATATGTACTGAACAGGGCTGTCCCACACAGATGTCCATACCACACAGGACCACAGTCACCAACATATGTACTGAACAGGACTGTCCCACACAGATGGGTGACCATACCAGACAGGACCATAGTCACCAACATATGTACTGAACAGGGCTGTCCCACACAGATGGGTGTCCATACTAGACAGGACCACAATCACCAACATATGTACTGAACAGGGCTGTCCCACACAGATGGGTGTCCATACTAGACAGGACCACAATCACCAACATATGTACTGAACAGGGCTGTCCCACACAGATGGGTGTCCATACCAGACAGGACCACAGTCACCAACATATGTACTGAACAGGGCTGTCCCACACAGATGTCCATACCAGACAGGACCACAGTCACCAACATATGTGCTGAACAGGGCTGTCCCACACAGATGGGTGTCCATACCAGACAGGACCACAGTCACCAACATAATGTACTGAACAGGACTGTCCCACACAGATGTCCATACCAGACAGGACCACAGTCACCAACATATGTGCTGAACAGGGCTGTCCCACACAGATGGGTGTCCATACCAGACAGGACCACAGTCACCAACATATGTACTGAACAGGGCTGTCCCACACAGATGGGTGTCCATACCAGACAGGACCACAGTCACCAACATATGTACTGAACAGGGCTGTCCCACACAGATGGGTGTCCATACCAGACAGGACCACAGTCACCAACATATGTGCTGAACAGGGCTGTCCCACACAGATGGGTGTCCATACCAGACAGGACCACAGTCACCAACATATGTACTGAACAGGGCTGTCCCACACAGATGGGTGTCCATACCACACAGGACCACAGTCACCAACATATGTACTGAACAGGGCTGTCCCACACAGATGGGTGACCATACCACACAGGACCACAGTCTCCAACATATGTACTGAACAGGGCTGTCCCACACAGATGGGTGACCATACCAGACAGGACCACAGTCACCAACATATGTACTGAACAGGACTGTCCCACACAGATGGGTGTCCATACCAGACAGGACCACAGTCACCAACATATGTACTGAACAGGGCTGTCCCACACAGATGGGTGTCCATACCACACAGGACCACTTTCTTTAGAGCACGTTCTATAGTTCAGCCTACTGTTCAGAAACAAAAGCAGCAAGCAGTGGCCACCTGAAGAAACTCTGGAGGAGCAGTTCTGGGACAACAAAGAAGACTTGATGATGACCACTTCCTTTATCCAGAACACCGGTACCATTTGAGGTGTAACTCATTCGAACGCAATAAATAAATAAATAAATAATCCTTTAAATGTCTGTAAATGATACACTGCAAGTTTGGTACTTTTAACTTAACTATAAGCTATGTTATATTTCTCAATGAACTGAATGCCCTCACTATCAAATGAGACACTGATTCAAATAATGGCTGTTTGTTTGAATTATAAATGTTAACGCTAATATGATCTGAAACTTAATCATTACCACACCGATGGCCTTCGTTTTCCTCCTCCTCTCTCTCTCTCTCTCTCTCTCTCTCTCTCTCCTCTCTCTCTCTCTCTCTCAAACACACACACACACACACACACACACACATCCTCACTCACACACACCCACACACACACACACACACACACACCACACACAACACACACACACACACAAACCACACACACACACACAAACACAACACAACCACTCACACCACACACACACACACACAACACACACACACACACACACACACACACACACACACACAACACACACACACACACACACACACACACACTACTCTGTACGTTTGTCTTTGACTTAAACCCAACACAACAAGGAACAAAGACACTTAGCGACGAGAAATGTCATCCCGATGGGACAGATTTACTATCACCACTACGCAATAAACACAGGACTTACGTTGTACAAATCTGTCAGTCACCACTATTGAACACCTGATAATACTAACTCGTCTGTCAAATCTTCGTGTGTCTTTTTCTGAAAAAAATCCCAGTTACGGTTCCTTTTTTTGTTTTGTTTTTTGGTTTTTTTGTTTTGTTTTTGTCTGGTTTGGTTCGGTTCGGTTTTGTTGTATTTTCAATCATTTGTATTTTCCATGCCATACACATATGCACATACATTCTCTCTCTCTCTCTCTCTCTCTCTCTCTCTCTCTCTCTCTCTCTCTCTCTCTCTCTCTCTCTCCATAATATATATATATATATATATATATTATGATGCACACGCTATCATAATGCTGACATAATTTATAGACGCACATGCATAATTTATAGACGTACACTTGTATTACAGACTCATCCATTTCGATTTCAGACTCCTTTTTCTCTCTTGGTCTCTCGCTAATTCGTTTGCTATCGTCAAACATTTCCTTTAACCCTTCGACTCCCGCAACTTATCCACCAATTCAATTCATATTGCTTATAACCCAGCCGACCACTAGAGCCATATCAGGGCTAACACCACGTCAAAAAGAAAAGAACAACCCGTTAAGATAAAAGACAACAGATAAAAACCATGCTCACCGTCAACCTTGCAAATCTAAAATGCCATTAAAGAAAAACACGTAAAATTACATCAAGTGAAATCTATTGATCTCTTATCCACCAACTGAAAAAACTTAACCCTCTGACTCCCTCACCCTATCCACCTGTTTCCTTGCAGGAAGCTTGTGGGTAGGGGTGAGGGAGTCAGAGGGTTAAGTCAAGGAAGCTGGTGGATAGAGTGAGGGAGTCAGAGGGTTAAGTCAAGGAAGCTGGTGGATAGGGTGAGGGAGTCAGAGGGTTAAGTCAAGGAAGCTGGTGGGTAGGGTGAGGGAGTCAGAGGGTTAAGTCAAGGGAGCTGGTGGATAGGTGAGGGAGTCAGAGGTTAAGTCAAGGAAGCTGGTGGATAGGGTGAGGGAGTCAGAGGGTGTCAAGGAAGCTGGTGGGTAGGGTGAGGAGTCAGAGGGTTAACTTTTGCTTTACTAACATGAAAAGACAATGCAGGATGCTGGCACACAGGGTGCGGGAGTCAAAAGAGTTAAACACCGCTTTAATGATATAATTTATATCGATTACAACACATGCAAAGCGCATGCAAATGCCACGTCTGGTCCCGTCTATTTGATCTGATTTTTCATGCTATCTTTGTATAATATTTTACTGTTTACTTTTTTGTAAACCATTTTAATATGGATATCTAGGGCTAACTATTCAACCACTCAGAAGCAAATATCCCGAATAATCAGTTCTCTCTCTCTCTCTCTCTCTCTCTCTCTCTCTCTCTCTCTCTCTCTCTCTCTCTCTCTCTCTCTCTCTCTCTCTTCTTTTTTTTCTAAAGTATTGCTAGTATTGTGAACCTTTTTTTTCTTCTTTTTTTTCTAAAGTATTGCTAGTATTGTGAACCTTTTGTGTGTGTGTGTGTGTGTGTGTGAATCCCCTGGACTATCTGAGTCCGCGCTCTCTCTCTCTCTCTCTCTCTCTCTCTCTCTCTCTCTCTCTCTCTCTCTCTCTCTCTCTCTCTCTCTCTCTCTCTCTCCTCTCTCTCTCTCGCGGTGGGGAACTGGCAGAAGAATTAGACGTGAGAAATGTTCCCACTCTGCAGTGAAGTTCAGACGAATATAGAGGTATTGTGAGCGCGATGTTTGGTGCAGAGTTTTATGACAAATGTGTGCATTGTTATTGTTACTGTTATTGCTATTGTTATTGTTACTTAAAGCCCAGTCGACTGCGTAGAGTCATATCAGAGCTATAACCGCTTCAAAACATACAAAACTTCGATAGGAATGGAAAAAAAAAAAGAAAATTAAGTACACATATCAATGCATTCGCACACACAACCGAAGGACATGCCCCTGGCGTTGACCACTCGATCCAACCCATCACACACGGGATTTAAAAAACACACCTGAATACAAACACAAGCATACATAAGGACACCAAAACATACATAAAAACGGGCATAAATTACCTAAAATTGCCTCCGCACATCTCACCTCCCCAGAGCCAAAAATGCATCTGACACACGCACCCAATTATCAATCCTAAAAAAAGTACGTAAGACTTTATCGAACACATACAGATGAATGGACTATTAAGGCAAAAAAAAAATGATAGGCAGAAATGACAGAAAGCAAAGGAACAAGGCAGAAACAAAGACAGTGACAGAAAGAGGAAATTTCTAGCACAGAATTTCCAAAAGGTGGGGATACTATTTACACTGAAAGAGCCCCCGGCATCTCCATGGGGGATGATAGGTATTGATTGACTGGCCGTGGAAATAATGAGCGGGTCTTTAGTTGTGACTGAAAATGTACATGGTGCAAAGAGGAACAATTGTTTCCACTGTAAGTGAAAAACTGTTCACAATACTAACAATACTTTAGAAAAAAAAAAATGAAAAAAAAAAAAGAAAAAAAGTTCACAATACTAACAAACTTTAGAAAAAAAAAAAAAACAATACAAAATGAAAAAGGGTTCACAACTAGTAGGAATACTTTAGTAAAAAAAACAAAAAAACATTCACAATACTAGCAATACTTTTACACGGTCATCATTAGCGCACTTTCACTTACGATACAGTGATACTGGAACAATACAATACATTTCGCTTCCGAGTTACTTAGTCAGTACTTGTCTATGTGTATAAGTGAATATATAGTTAACCCTTTGACTCCTGCACCCTATCTACCGACTACAAAAACATTAACCCTTTGATTCCTCAGGAAGCTGGATGGATAGGCGAGGGAGTCAAAGGGTTAAGTTCTTGCTTTGCTAGCACGGTTGGCAATGCAGAATGCTGGTGAACAGGGTGCGGGAGTCAAAGGGTTAATATTCTTCCAGCCTTTTTCCCCTTCCTACCCCCCCCCCCCCTTCTATCAATCCCGCGTCGCCAGTCACAAAGACAGGATTGTCAGTCTGATGTTTTAATGAACAGTCTAACAACCCTTATCATGAATGAAATTATGGCTGAATAAATAGAGCTTGTCACGGGTCTTTAACACTTAACCATGCAGTCGTCTCCTTCACGTCCTTTAAAGACTGACCCTCTCTTCCTTCGCGTCCCATTTTCCAACTGTCTGAAATACCTTTCAAGACCGAAGAAATGCTCTAATTGGCACACTTTAAAAGAACTGATTAGTTGGTAAACACTATCTTGACATCATTAACTGTACAAACCTATCTTGCTCAGGCCTGGCACTACACACATTAACACACGCATGTATGTGTATATGTGTGTTCGTTGTTGCTTGATTACGTCTTTTCACTATAAGTGTTTGAGTGTAGTTGTGTTTTGTGTGTGTGTTGTTGTGTGTGTGTGTGTGTTTTTGTGTGTGTGTGTGTGTGTGTGTGTGTGTGTGTGTGGTGTGTGTGTGTGTGTGCACGCCCGCGCGCGCATGTGTGTGTTCAGAAATGATGAACTATCATATGTTTCTGAGGATAGGAAGCTGGTAGATAGGGTGAGGGAGTCGAAGGGTTGCGGTTGGTGGATAGGGTGCGGGAGTCAAAGGGTTAAGCTTTTGCAGTTGGTGGATAGGGTGCGGGAGTCAAAGGTTAAGTTTTTGCATTTGGTGGATAGGGTGAGGGAGTCAAAAGTTAAGTTTTTGCAGTTGGTGGATAGGGTGAGGGAGTCAAAAGGTTAAGTTTTTGCAGTTGGTGGATAGAGTGAGGGAGTCAAAGGGTTAAGTTTCTGCAGTGGGTGGATAGGATAGGTGTGGGAGTCAAAGGGTTAATGAAAGACAGGGCCAGATGCTTCCCAAATTCTCACCTAGAAATGCATGTGCATACTACAAGTGCGGTTGACTGCTAGTCAGTCACGGTATCTGAACAAGCACAGGCGCCTCACATACATACAAAAAGTATTCATTCATGAAAATGTATCAAGATGTTTCCCGGTACCAGGACAAAGTAGTACAGTTTGTTGACTGGCGTATTGCAAATCCACAGCACTGACTACACTACATTCTAACGGCATCAGAAACATCATTGACGAAAGATTCAAAAACATTCAATTTCACATCAAGGACATACTGGATGAAATTAAATAAACTCTGATGGAACTGAACACGTGAAAGAAGACCCATACACCATACTTGTTGTTGTTGTTGTTATTGTTGTTTAAAGCCCAGCCGACTGTGTAGAGCCATATCAGGGCTATAACTGCTCCAAAACATACAAAACTTCAACAGGAAAAAAAAGAAGAAAATTAAGTACACATATCAATGCATTCGTGCACATAATCTAAGAAGATCCCCTGGCGTTGACCACTCCGTCCACTTTATCACACAGGGGATTTAAAAAAACACACCTGAATACAAAATTAAGTATACCTAAGGACACCAAAGCATATATATAAACGGGCATAAATTACCTAAAATTGCCTCCGCATATCTCATCTCCTTAGAGTCAAAAAGCACTTAATACATGTACCCAACTGTCAATCCTGACAAAATGTACGTAAGACTTTATCGAACACATAGAGGTGAATGGACCAGCAAGGCAGAAAATAATAGGAAGAAACGACAGAAAGCAAAGGAACAAGGCAGAAACAAAGACAGTGACAGAAAAGAGGAAATGTCTAGCACAGAATTTCCAGAAGGTGGGGATACTATTTGTACTGAAAAAGACCCTGGCATCCCCACGGGGGAGAGATCATACATGAGAGACTTGAAAACCTGCAAAAAAAAAGCAGAATACATGGGAGAGAATGTCTAAGTTCGCGATCTCAAATTACTGATTACATACAATAGAGGAATTCGGGAGGGAAGACAACACAGGACCACACAAATAATCAACGATGTCCTGAATCATCATGACCCAAACCCTAACTGGCAACAGGACACTGTGCCAGCCTACCGCATCGGCAGGCCACGTCAGCGTGGGAGCGACCCTCGACCAGTGATCGTGTTCAGTTCAGTTCAGTTCATATTGCATACAGCCCAGCCGACTACTAGAAGCCATATCAGGGCTAAGATCACGTCAAAAAAACAAACAAACAAACAAACAAAAACCCGACAACCCGATAAGATAAAAGACAACAGTTAAAAACCATGCTCACCGTCAGTTCGATTCAATTCATATTGCTTGTAGCCCAGCCGACCACTAGAGCCATATCAGGGCTAACACCACGTCAAAAAGAAAAGAACCCCGTTAAGTTAAACAGATAAAAACCATGCTCACCGTCAACCTTGCAAATCTAAAATGCCATATTAAAGAAAAACACGTAAAATTACATCAGGTAAAATCTATTGATCTCTTGTAAAAACTGGAAAATTGCATCAGGAGGGACGTCTGGAAGAGCTCCTTTAAGGAATCTGCCATGTAGTGCTTTTGTCTCACATCGTACAAGTCCCAGCAATCGAGGAGGAGGTGTCTGGTGCTCAACGGCTCATCACACGGTATACACCATGGTGACTTCTTCATTTTTCAAAAGATACGAGTGTGTATAGGATGTGTCACCCGTGTGTAACCTACATAACACTGTCTCTTTCTTATGCTTTCCTGCAGCAGATGGGAGAATTTGTTTCAGGCTAGGGGGATTCGGAAAAGTTTGTTATGCGTCTGTTCATTCCAAGCCTCCTGTCACAGATTTTCACGTAACTTGTACTTTCGATTTGACATCTGTGTAAGGAATCAAGGATTTAGACTCTTTTCCCTTGTGGCGTTCTTGGCCAGGCAGTCAGCCTTTTAAAATTGTCTTCAATACCAACATGGCCAGGAATCCAGGCAAAAACAATCCAGTGAACGTGTAGTTCTGCTGATGGGCAAACAGGGATGGCCGCCATGTTGGGTGGCTAACAGCTGAAAGACAACCTCTGACAAGGTGGAATTAAATGGCTTCAGACCTCACCACACGGCAAAAAGACACGCTACATTTTCATCGATACCGTTATTTTTGTTCAAAGCCCAGCCGACTGCGTACAGCCATATCAGGGCTATGATCATTTCAAAACATTCACAACACTTCAGCAGGTAAAAAAAAAAAAAGAGGAAAAGAAAATTAAGTACACATATCAATGCATTCGTGCACATAATCTAAGGAGATTCCCCTGGCATTGACCACTCCGTCCAATTTATAGCACAAGGGATTTAAAAAACACACCTGAATACAAATTTCACATAATTAAGAACACTGAAACATGTACAAAAACGGCCATAAATTACCTCAAGTTCAAGTTCATATTGCTTATAGCCCAGCCGACTACTAGAGCCATATCAGGGCTAACACCACATCAGAAACGACAACCTTTAAGATAAAAGACAAACATGTTAAAAACCATGTCACCGTTAACTTTGCAAATCTCAAGTTCATATTGCTTACAGCCCAGCCGACTACTAGAGCCATACCAGGGCTAACACCACGTCAAAAACGACAACCACGTTAAGTTAAAAGACAACAGTTAAAAACCATGCTCACCGTTAATCTTGCAGGTCTAAAATACAATTCATAAATTACCCCAATTTGCTTCCGAATTTCTCATTTCCCTAGAGCCAAAAACTGCACTTAATACTGTACCCAATTATCAATCCTAAAGAAAGTACCAAGACTTTATTGAACACATACAGGTGAATGGACCAAAGCAGAAAATTTAAGGAAGAAAGACAGAACAAGAAAAAGCAAAGGAGGAAGAAAGAAACAAAGAGAAATGACAGAAAAGAGGAAACTTCTAGCACAGTATTTCCAGAAGACGGGATACTATTATACTGAAAGTGCCCCCGGCATACCCACGGGGGAGATGTATTGTTCTGAAAATATGTCTATGAACAAAGATTTATGAAATATGTCTATGAACAAAGATTTATGAAATATGTCTATGAACAAAGATTTATGAAATATGTCTATGACAATTATGAATAGTATGAACAAATTATGAATGTCTGAACAAAGAATACGAAATATGTCTATGAACAAAGATTTATGAAATATGTCTATCAACAAAGATTTATGAAATACATACAAGCTTAACAGCAACGAGAGTGGCCGTACGTAATGGTCAATGTGCCAACATGTTAGTTCCAATGCATGGATTTGCTGGGTCATTTGACAAAGCCATGTATATCCTGTATCTGATAATCTCGAGTCCCATACATTTGGTGTTACTTCGAGTTCAGTCTCGGTTCGCAACAAGTAAACTGGTCCCTTATTGCCCTTCTTTACGTGCAAGCCACCCGGTAAAGACAACATGGTGACAATCACTCTTTGATTCACGCACTAAGCTCAATACCTACGGTCCACGAGCCTTCTATGTTTCTGGTCCACTCTCCTGGAACAAACTTCCTTTCTCAGTCCGTCAGCAACCTACGTTTTGTCTCCTTCAAGTCCGCTCTCAAAACTCACCTTTTCTCCTCTGCATAAAATCCTGACCTCGCTCAACCCCCTCTGCAGCCTGTCTCCGCTCGGAGTGGAATCACATTGTAATATATAATTGTATATAATATGCTCCTATAATTTTCCATTGCGTTTTCTTCTTTTCCCCATTTATTAGCAGTGTGTGTGTGTGTGTGTGTGTGTGTGTGTGTGTGTGTGTGTGTGTGTGTGTGTGTGTGTGTGTGTGTGTGTGTGTGTGTGTGTGTGTGTGTGTGTGTGTGTGTGTGTGTGTGTGTGTGCGTGGTGGTGCGTGTGCGTGCGTGTCTGTTCAGCGCTTAGATTTGATTTTTATCAAGATTTTGCGACTATATAAATATTGTAATTATTATTATTATAATTATTGATTCCTTAACCCTAATTACCAGCCTTCTGCATCACCACCATGAAACCAATCAAAACTTTAACCCTTTCAACTCTCTCACCCTATCCACCAACTTCCTCCAGCAAGCTGGTGAACAGAGAAAAGGAATGAAAAGGTGAAGCGATTGCAGCTGGTGGATAGTGGCAAAAAAATCAAAGGGTTGAAAGTACCGGTCTCCTTCAGTGCCTGACCTGCCAGCGCACAGAGTTTTTGCTCAGTCTCGAGACACAAGCCAAATAATTATTGTCAGATTTGAGTGGAGCACGTACGAAACTGCCTCATCGCAATGAATTTACCATGATAAACCCTTTTGACTCCCGCACCCTATCCACCAACTACAAAAACTTAACCCTTTGATTCCCTCACTCTATTCACCAGGTTCCTGTAGGAACTGGTGGATAGGGTGAGGGAATAAACGGGTTAATTTGCTTTGTGAGCATGTTTGGGCAATTCTGGATGCTGTGGAAGTGCAGGAGCCAAAGAGTTAATAAAAAAATAGGAGCCAAAGAGTTAATTAAACAAACTCCAGACTGGAAATACGCTGTATGTAGTAAGTAAAGCAGGTGAGCTATGACATACCATATCTGACTTTGGTGGGGGCAGGGAAGGCAAAGAAGCAAAACAGAGCCCACCCGCCTTGTGGCTTAATAACCTGTCTTAAAAGCAATCACAAGTTTTATTCATAAAGGCAGCAGCAGCAGCAGCAAAACCATACTTATTATTACTTTCTTTAACACGTAGCCTTGGTTAAGGAAGGTCTACAATTACTACGAACATAAATGACGAGTGAGATGTCCGGCTACACTGTTTTACAATTTCTATGGCTAAGGACAAACTTTTACCTTCTATGTGCACACAATGTTACTGTTACTGATATTTTTGTTTAAAGCCCAGCCGACTGCGTACAGCCATATCAGGGCTGTAACCATTTCAAACCATATTCAATACTTTAACTGAAAAAAAAAGGAAAAGAAAATTAAGCACACATATGAGTGCATTCGCTACATAATTAAGGAGATGCCCCTGGCGTTGACCACTCCGTCCAATTTAGGCACAAGGGATTTAAAAAACATACCTGAATACAAATTTAACCGTAACTAAGGACATAAAACATGTAAAAAACAGACCTAAATTGCCTAAAATTGTTTCCGCATTATCTCATTTCCCTAGAGCTAAAAATGCACTTAATACATGTACCCAATTATCAATCCTAAGAAAAAAAAAGTACGTTAGACTTTATCAAAGACATACAGGTGAATAAACCAGCAAGGCAGACAATGATAGGAAGAAATGACAGAAAGCAAAGGAGAAAGAAAGAAACAAAGAGAGTGACAGAAAAGAATAAATTTCTAGCACAGAATTTCCAGAAGATGGGGATTCTTTTATACTGAAAGAGCCCCCGGCATCCCCACGGGGTGGTGGGTGGGAGGTGGGGTGGTCTCTATGGCTAAGGACATACTTTTACCTTCTATGTGAACGACGACCACCACCACCACCCCACAACAAAAAGTTAGCCTACCTATTTTTTGGATAATGTCCATGGCCATGATGCGTGATTAATATCCAACAGACAGGTGATGGACGGACGAAGACCTCGACACAGTTAAGACCCCAGGAGCAGTTGGACAAACAAGATGGCTCCGTTATTCGTCTCCCGCACGCAGTTGTTTCAACAAAGCAAAGGACACTGGGACTACATACAACAGAGGACTAATGATTGCAACATTAGCCAACTCACTACACGGGCACTTCTTAGCTGGGTACCCCTGTGGCTCAATGGCCATATCAACAGCGAAACCAGCACAGCTAAGCCGATTAATGGCCAAGTTTTCAGCCTCGTTAACTATGTAACAGTCTGTACTAAGTAAGCACTACGGTGTTTAAAGACATCGTCATGGGCCTGTGCTGTATTAAGCATTCCGGTGTTTAAAGACATCGTCTGTACTAAGCAATCATTCACGGTGTTTAAACAGTAACCACTTGTGTTTAATACATCGTCATGTGCCTGTTCTGTACTAAGTAACCACTAGGTGTTTAAATACATCGTCATGTGCCTGTTCTGTACTAAGTAACCACTACGGTGTTTAAAGACATCGTCATGTGCCTGTTCTGTACTAAGTAACCACTACAGTGTTTAAAGACATCGTCATGTCCTGTTCTGTACTAAGTAACCACTACGGTGTTTAAATACATCGTCATGTGCCTGTTCTGTACTAAGTAACCACTACAGTGTTTAAAGACATCGTCATGTGCCTGTTCTGTACTAAGTAACCACTACGGTGTTTAAAGACATCGTCATGTACCTGTTTTGTACTAAGTAACACTACGGTGTTTAAAGACATCGTCATGTGCCTGTTCTGTACTAAGAACCTACGGTGTTTAAAACATCGTCATGTACCTGTTCTGTACTAAGTAACCACTACGGTGTTTAAAGACATCGTCATGTGCCTGTTCTGTACTAAGTAACCACTACGGTGTTTAAAGACATCGTCATGTACCTGTTCTGTACTAAGTAACCACTACGGTGTTTAAAGACATCGTCATGTGCCTGTTCTGTACTAAGTAACCACTACGGTGTTTAAAGACATCGTCATGTGCCTGTTCTGTACTAAGTACTACGGTGTTTAAAGACGTCATGTGCCTGTTCTTACTAAGAACACTACGGTGTTTTAAAGACATCGTCATGTCCTGTTCGTACTAAGTACTACGGTGTTTAAAGACATCGTCTTGCTTTTCTGTACTAAGCAACCACTACGGTGTTTAAAGACATCGTCATGTGCCTGTTCTGTACTAAGTAACCACTACGTGTTTAAATTAAAGACATCGTCAGTGCCTTCTGTACTAAGTAACCACTACGGTGTTAATTAAAGCTGCAGTCTGTTCACTAGTAACCACATGTTAAATTGCACTATGTGCTCGACAAGACTACGTGTTTAAAGACACCGCCATGTGCCTGTCTGACAAGTACCACTACTGTTAAGCACCACAGACACTACGTGTTTAAAGACATCGTCATGTCCTGTTCTAAGTATAAGTATGGATAAAGTGACAGGGTTTGGAATTTCAAGTCTTTCACAAAGGGATTTCATCACACTCGGAAAATTCCACATGTGCTCCACCAAAATCTGCCAAATTTTATCTGGAGGACGCTTGACTTGAGCCTGCGCGCAATAGTATGCGCTGGCAAGGTGTTGAAAACGCTAATGAGACAGAGAAGTTGTCAACTTAACATAAAATTCATAAATAGCTAACTATTAATAAGCTTAACACAAATCTTAGCAACAAAACAACACCACACACACACACACACACACACACACACACACACACACACAGCACGCACGCACGCACGCTATGACACATTCACTCTCACACGCACAAACACACACATGCATGCACACGCACACACGAACGTACACACACACACACACACACACACACACACACACACACACACACACACACGCACAACGCACATACGCACGCACGCACGGACGCCATGATACATACAATGATACACACACATACACACACACACCACACACACACCACACACGCACGCACGTGTGTGTGTGTGTGTGTGTGTGTGTGTGTGTGTGTGTGTGTGTGTGTGTGTGTGTGTGTGTGTGTGTGGTTGTGTGTGTTTTGTGTGTTGTGAGTGTGTATGTGTGCATGAACAGAGATACACACACGCACAACGTGCCTTCCCACGAGTTATTTCTCAAGTGAAGGTAAAAATTTGTCCCATAAACCCCGAGATCTTAAAGTAGAAAGACGGTGTGAAGAGCTCAACTTTTCTCAGGGTTAGCATTTTGAGGGCGTGCCCATGTCCTCTGCCTCCCAGCTTTACCATCACCACCGACAAGTGGACCACCGTGGTTATCCATTAACAAAGCAACTGCAGGTTGCCAATATTTCAAAGACGACTGACCCGAGGCCCAATTCCAGTTCATATTGCTTATAGCCCAGCCGACTACTAGAGCCATATCAGGACTAACACCACGTTTTTGACTATGCCAAGGCCCAAAGACGAATGCTGCTTTAACTCACTGATCTCTTGACATAATCCTAGTTGAAGGTTTACATGCTCGTGGGTAAGCTCTAAGACGACCGTCACGTTAAAGCCGGGACGGCATGGAACTTGTTACGCAAGCAGCGTATCGCTATTCGTGTCGACCTTTTAAAGAAATTCTGATCATACGATCTCGTGATCCGCTACAGCCGACATTTCGACATCCAGCACCACTGATCACCTGATGAAAGAAAATCACTTGATACTCAACAACAACAACAACAACAAAAAAAGACAAAAAAAATAAAACACATACACAACATCACACACTCACACGCACACACGCGCGCACACACACACACAGCCCCGCCCACACACACACACACACACAGCACGCACCACACACGCGCCACACACCACACACACACACCACACATCACACACACACACACACACACGCACACACTACCGCACACGCACACACAACACGCGCACACACACACACACGCACACACA
>JAPXFY010000035.1:32181634-32186634 GCA_030674185.1 Monoplex corrugatus
CATGGTCAACCCACTCAAGGCTGGGAGTGGGCAGCGTCGGCCGAACAATGTCCATGCTCACATCGGTTAAAAAGCATAGCTAAGAATGGGGAAAAAAAACGTATGCAGAGTTTTGTAGTAATACTTTGCCATGGATCCTCGGCCATGCGCTATTCAAATTCGTCCGTTTTCAAGACGGTCACAATCTTCCGCTCAATGCATGAAAAGGGTGATAGACTTGTTGACCAAGTTATTTTGATCTTCCTGGCGGCCTTCAGCTCGCACCAAACCAAGAGGACACAATGATATTAAGAACTAAAGATCAAATGAATTCACCAGCAAAACAGCAGCAAATTCAGTAATACAAGCGTCCAAGTATTCTCAAACACATAATTGTTGTGCAGTCTCTGAGTACTGCATATCAAAAAGCCAGGATCAGCGTCCCGACCTTTCTTTAATGTTTTCCCCGACATCCCCCCCCCCCCCCACCACACACACACACACATTCTTCTCTCTCTCAGAACCACACACATTGTCCACTGTATAAAAGCTAACCGAACTTCTTAGAATCTAACAGAATACAGTTTAAAAAAACAAAAAACAACGTAAAATAAAAATAGATGATCATTAATAAAGATGATTAGGAACAGACAAACAACATTTATAGGACGTATTAAGAGGAAAGGGGAATCAGAACACCTGGTCACAACAGAAAAGCTGGAGAGAAAGAGAGCACCAGGTAGACCCAGGAAGAAAATACTGGACTAGCAGGGCGGCTGAAGACAGAGAGGGTGGGAAATGTACTTGCAGCGACAGGGGATAGATTCGTGCGGAGGGCCATGATCACCAACGCCATGCAGCAGGGCACATGATGATGATGACAGTAAAGACATGGACTAACCTCAACACGAGAACAGCGTGTATTATTTTATCCTACAATTTTACACGAAACACAAAATATCTTAAAATCTGTAACAAGAACAACGTGAATCTACTTACAACAATTTGTTCTAGAACCTCAGCCGGTTACTAAACGACATAGCTCAGAAGTACCGAACTAAATTTAACACCTGTACTGGTGCGTATTTATACTACTGTTTCAATTTCAGAGTCTTGTAGAAAAAGACCACACGGACAGAGTCGAGCATTGTCCAAGTATACCACTGTACTGGTGTGTATTTATACTATTGTTTCAATTTCAGAGTCTTGAAGAGAAAGACGACACGGACAGAGTCGAGCATTGTCCAAGTATACCACTGTACTGGTGTGTATTTATACTATTGTTTCAATTTCAGAGTCTTGAAGAGAAAGACGACACGGACAGAGTCGAGCATTGTCCAAGTATACTCCTGTACTGGTACGTATAATACTATTGTTTCAATTTCAGAGTCTTGTAGAAAAAGACGACACGGACAGTCGAGTATTGTCCAAGTATACCACTGTACTGGTACGTATAATACTATTGTTTCAATTTCAGAGTCTTGAAGAAAAAGACCACACGGACAGAGTCGAGCATTGTCCAAGTATACCACTGTACTGGTACGTATAATACTATTGTTTCGTTTTCAGAGTCTTGAAGAAAAAGACGACACGGACAGTCGAGTATTGTCCAAGTATACCACTGTACTGGTACGTATAATACTATTGTTTCAATTTCAGAGTCTTGAAGAAAAAGACCACACGGACAGAGTCGAGCATTGTCCAAGTATACTCCTGTACTGGTACGTATAATACTATTGTTTCGTTTTCAGAGTCTTGAAGAAAAAGACGACACGGACAGTCGAGTATTGTCCAAGTATACCACTGTACTGGTACGTATAATACTATTGTTTCAATTTCAGAGTCTTGAAGAAAAAGACCACACGGACAGAGTCGAGCATTGTCCAAGTATACCACTGTACTGGTACGTATAATACTATTGTTTCGTTTTCAGAGTCTTGTAGAAAAAGACCACACGGACAGAGTCGAGTATTGTCCAAGTATACCACGTCTACTGCGTGAATCACTTCAGTAAGTTTGACACGTGAATCACTTCATTCTAGGATCTTAACCTTTTCACTCCTGCACCCGATCCGCCAATTGCAAAAACTTAACCCTTTGACACCCTATCCACCAATTGCAAAAACTTAACCCTTGACTCCCTCACCTATCCACCAATTGCAAAAACTTAACCCTTTGACACCCTATCCACCAATTGCAAAAACTAAACCCTTTGACACCCTATCCACCAATTGCAAAAACTTAACCCTTTGACTCCCTCGCCCTATCCACCAGCTTCCTGAGAGTTAAAGGGTTAAGTTTTTGCTTTGCTAGCATGGTTGGCAATGCAGGATGCTGATGGTCAGAGTGCAGGAGTCAAAGGGTTAAAATGCAGGGAAAAGCCACTTGTACTGACCCAAGGTTAACACACTGTGATGTCAACATTAGTTGATTCAAGTTTCACACGTGAATTTTACATTCAGACGGACACGGACGAGAACAGAACGCACTGAACCAACCCCAACACGTGGAAAGCATGTGTTTACACCATTTTCATAAAACATGACCATTTTTGAGACCATTTTCGGCCTTCTGGAGAAAAGGGACATGTGTGACAAAAATCCTCAACTCTTCGGTTTTCTGTTATCTCTCTCTCTCTCTCTCTCTCTCTCTCTCTCTCTCTCTCAAAAAAAAAAAAAAATTTAAAAAAAAAAAAAAAAAAAAAAGCAAACCACACTATTTCACATGAAAAACAGCAACAACAAAATGAAGAGTACAGTGGTAATATCTATTGACAAAGAAGTCATAGGAAAGCAAACATAAAAAAAAAAAACGCGCATACAAGACAGTTGATACAACAAACTACAACCTCACGCATGTACGTTCACTTACAAAACTCGGTAAAACTGTTTTCAATACTCCTCTGTCATTTTATTTTTCACTTGACAAAGGGCCTGGGCCCGAAACGTCGTGTCTTATACTCTCAAGGATCATTTACAAACAAGGTATTTTTTAATATTTTGTTTTTACAAAACTCGATTTTTCTACAAAATCTTATCACAGGCAAGTCTTGTTTGGCGTGGGATCGTTTACATGCGCAGCACAACTTTAAATGCTTGCTGCACACAGGACCACCGTTTATCGTCTCATCCGAAAGTCTAGCACCCGGACTCAACGTCTAGTGGACTGGGCCTGGGGAGAAAATCTGACCAGTTGAGTATCGAACCTCTGCATCCTCGCTCCTTAACCACTAGGCCACACTGCTCTCTCCAAATTTCACAAAGCTCCACCCTTAACCAACGTGGCGATCTGCTCACACTTTTAATGGTGAAGGGACGTTTAGAAATATACAGAGCGAGGGAAAAAAAAGAGATTTAGAACTAAACGGACCACACAAAACCAACGAGCGTAGTTATAACAATTTGCCATTTCAGATTTAACACAGAACAATCAAGAGCGAGAAACCTGAACAGAAAACAAAAGCAAGTAGTCTTTATTACCGAGGACAGTAGAATCCTTACGGAGGGTCAACGTCGCGACATAAAATGATAAATGCATTACAACAGCATATAAGACATTAAAATGATGCAAAATTGAACTGTCGGTAACAGTATAAGTATTTTATACTGTTACCGACATTTCACTTTTGCATTATATAGGCCTAACAAACGTTTTAAAAGAACATAATTCAGAATTGAGATAAAGAGGCGGGTTGATAGGGATAGGCCATCATTAGGGCTGCTACTGGGCCTACTGTTGCGTTCCTTCACTCCCATCGACTATTCTCGTGTTACACTGTCACTGTGTCGCTGACCGACATATGTAACATCTATTTTTTGTTGGGCATTTTTCGAAATACAACTCAATGACTTGAACTCGAAAACAGCTCAGCTAATACTAATACTAGTAATAGCTGTAACATAGTTTAGCGTACGCATATATACGCACAATTTCAGACAATGACGATTTTAGATACAATAAAACTCGCACTTACCTTTTAATCTGGATTTGCTTGAATGTCCCGCACAAAAAAACAAACAAAGAAAACCCTAAAAATAAAAACGGGCCAATGCACAGTCTCTCTCACTGCATCCGCGAGCGACAGACTCGGTGATTGATGAACTGTAGTCTGCAGCAAGTCGATGATGCCAGAAAGAGTGATATCCCTTGTTGGAATGGTTATGATAATGAGGTTGTTGCGGGGCGAGCCACGCGACACAGTGCGACGACGTTGCTAGCTTGAAACCGAAACAGCCCCAAACAGTACTTGTTTCTTTCGTATTGTTCAGCCACCTGCCGTCACTGTCTAATACCCTGGAACTGTTTTTTTTTCTTTTTCTTGTTTTAACCCTTTGACTCCCGCACCCTATCCACCAAATGCAAAAACTTAACCCTTTGACTCTCACCCTATCCACCAGCTTCATGCAAAAAGCTGGTGGATAGGGTGAGGGAGCCAAAGGGTTAAGATTTTGTTCTGCTAACATGGTTGATAATGCAGGATGCCGGTGGACAGGGTTCGGGAGTCAAAGGGTTAACACAGCCTTTGTCACGGCGCCAGCACCGCTTTTCTTTATCGCATTACGGTCTTGCTTAGTGGTCAGTGAGCGTAAAGTAGCTTAGACCCAAACCAGACCGGGTAGGACTAGGCTATATGTGTTGCAACCAAGCTGATTTCAAATGACTGTTGGATAATAACGGTGAACAGCTCAGCTATCCCTGTGTATGAAAAAAAAAAGGGGCGAAAGTGGCAGGACACTGGACATAGTTCTCCTCTCTAATTTATCCAAACAAGTGATTCAGATCGAGCTCACTGTACCATACGAAAGTACAACAGAGGAAATCCATATCTACAAGACTGAAAAGTATGCCAGTCTAGCCAGCAATTAAACGACCCAAACACAAACTCAGATTTCAGAGCAATTTCATTTGTCATCAGAACCCCAAAACGAGGGCTGAAAGTTTCAGATTGGTTATATAACGGATTTTGTTCTGGCTGTGTGTGTGTGATGTGTGTGTGTGTGTGTGTGTGTGAGTGTGTGTGT
>JAPXFY010000035.1:32189134-32201634 GCA_030674185.1 Monoplex corrugatus
GAGCAATAGCATAGTATTTCTTGAAACATGTACGAAACCAGGAACAACCACTATCACCACCACCAACAACAAAACTATAAAAACTGAATGTAAACCTGGGGACAGTAACTGCCATCTTGAAGCGGCACAAGATTTGCTTCCTGGTGACATAAATGAACATTTCTCATGATCCAAAACACAGTTGAACATTTACCACTACAGCTGAAAGTAATCTGTATCTGTATCTGTATCTGTATCTGTATCTGTATCTGTATCTGTATCTGTAAGATACGTCGCTGTCGCCAAGACCTATGGCATTATCGCGACGGTGGGGGTGTGCGCAGCTTTAGCAGGTTTACTGTTGGATGTTATCAGTCTTTTAAAGTTTTCAAGGGTTGGTGCTCTCACGATGTTTTCTTCCAGATGGTTCCAGTCTCTTACTGTGCTGACAAACAACGACTGTTTGAACTGCTTTGTCTGGCATCTGCTGACTTGGAATGTTCTTGTAATATCTGTTAGAAATGACGAAATGGAAGACTACCATAGACTAGGCCTACTGTTGTTATTATGGGAGATAGTGAAAATATGTCACTAATAGTTTTTTGTGTTTATAGTGAAAATATGTCACTAACAACTTTTCTATTTCTTTCTTTCCTTCTTTGTAGGTTGCGTCCTTCCACATGATCTCTGACAAAAGCAATAGTGCAGAAGTTTGAAACGACCCATCGAGCAATGGAAAGGGAAATACTAAGCATCGAATTAAAAATTAGAATCTGAAACGCCCCAAGTACAAAGAAGGACAGATCACAAACATTGAGGCCGTGCAACGAAGATCAGCACGTTTCGTTTTAAATCGCTACAAAAGAACCGCCAGGGCCACCTACATGTTACACCACCTCGGATGGACATCCCTACAAAGCCGACGTATGATCACAAGGCTCACCATGATGTACAAAATCGTTAACAACATGGTCCAAGTGGATTTTGGCAAACTACACAAATCCCAGGAACTAAAGTTGAGAGCACCAAAGGAGAGGGACAGAAGAGCACACTCAAGGCAGCTTGCTAGACTTCAGTGTTAACAGGACCACAGAATTTATTCGTTCCTCCCGCGAACCATCCCTGAGTGGAACGATTCATCGACTGAAGCAGTGGTTGGAGCCGCGTCTCCTGGTGTGTTCACATCGGGAGCTCGTATACTCCACCAATACAAAAATTCATAACTTTCAAAATAAGAAAGCCAATGCGTTGAAGTTTGGCAAACATTTAATTCCATGCTTTAGTGATAACGATACACAATTTCCTTCAATTTCGAGCAATCGTTTGGTGTGTACATTTGATCAAAGTAGTACGTATCGAAATTTGATTTCCCAAAGTCATTGAAATCACAAGACAGGGCATTCTGATGCTCCCAAAAGTTCAGTAATGCGTGTAACCGCCATGGCTGTTCTGGCACTCGACGCAGCGAGTCCTCATCGAGTTGACCAGGTTGGTGAAGATCCTCTGTGGAAGCGCCTGCCACTCAGCCTGCAGCATCTGGTAGAGGTGTTGGGCATCCCTGGGAGGGGGGTGGTTGCTCCTCACTTTGCGATCCAGCTCATCCCAGAGGTTCTCAATCAGGTTGAGATCGGGACTGCATGCTGGCCACTTCATTCTGTTGACTCCAGACTGCTGCAGGAAGTCGTTGACCACCCTTGCCCTGTGGGGGCGAGCGTTGTCATCCTGGTAGACAGCCGTCGGTCCCATCTGCTGCAGTGTAGGCACAGCCAGCGGTCGAAGGATCTCATCCCGGTATCGGAGGCCAGTCAGGTTACCCTGTACATGATACAAGGGTGTTCTGTGGTGAAGGCTGAAGGCCCCCCAGACCATTACAGAATCTCCACCAAAGGCCACCTTTTCTTGGACAGTGGTGTCAATAAAGCGTTGCCCTGGGCGCCTCCAGACCCTCAGTCGGCCGTCGTTGTGGTTCATGGTGAAGCGTGATTCATCACTGAACAGGACCTGGGACCATTGCTGACGTGTCCACCTCACGTGACGTCTGCAGAAGGCGTGCTGCCCTATGGGCTGGAGTTAAGCGTGGCCGTACAGCTGGGCGACGAGAACGGAGGTTAAACCCATGAAGGCGGTTTCAGTATGGTCTGCTGGCTGATGTTGATGTTAGTAGCCACCCTCAGGTGCCTTCGAATGATGCTGGAAGAGGCTGTTCTTGTCTGCAGGGCTTGTCATTCAATGAGACGATCTTCACGTGGGTTTGTCTTCTTCGGTCGACCAGATCTGCGTCTTTCATGGACCCTCCCAGTGGCTGTGAAGCGTTGAATCAGTCTGACAATGATCGAGATGGACACCTGAAGTCGCCTGGCCACTTCTCGCTTGGGAACACCATCTTGGAACCATGCAACAGCTCGTCCCCTCTCAAACTCGCTCATTTTCGTCGTGGAGGCATTGACAGATCAGGCCTACTACTGGTGGAATGTCTTCTTATAAAGCCAAGCAAGAGACAGCATCTCACACATAAACAGCAGTGCTTGCACGTGCATAATGGTTTTTCCATCTGGCTTGTGCAATGTGTTCAGGCAGAACGGTCCAAAACAAGGTCCTTTTTCGCAAGTTTCCGCTTTTCCGTTTGCGGCCAAGCTCAGTAGTAGAGAATCCCGTGCAATTTTCGCACTAACACAACATCGCCCACTTACAGCTGAACAAGAATTCATAACAATTTGGCTGGACTGAGAAATAAATAACAGTAGCGAACTGAGTTTATTACGCACCTGTTTTCTCATAGTGATCCTTAACTTTTTGTGCGTAGTGTATATATATATATATATTTTTTTTTTTTTTTTTTTTTGCGTACCCCCTTTGTAAAAGTGTCATAATAATCAACGTGATGATTGTGGACATTCAACGACCACGACAAGATCAAGATCAAGATCAAGTAGACACAGAACCCAAAGTGACAGATATAGTTGAACATGTCACGAAAACAAAATTGAAATGGGCTCGGCAAATCGCTTGCATGAAAGACAACAGACGGATGTATGGAAGCAGAGAATGGCAAGTAACTGTGAGCACAAGATCAAGTTGGAAGACCGAAAAGTCAGAGAGATGACAAGGAACAACAAGAACCAGAAGAACAATGCCCATGTGTTCATGAGAAGTGGGAGAGGGGAGGCAACTATGATGTCAAAGTGGAAGTGAGATGACATCATAGTTGCCTCCCCTCTCCCCACTTCTTACTACTACTCATGAACACATGGGCACTATGATGTCAAAGTGGAAGTGAGATGACATCATAGTTGCCTCCCTCTCCCCACTTCTTACTACTACTCATGAACACATGGAACATTTCATTTGGTCCCCTTTTTATCCACTGGACGAGGCGGCAGGGAAGTTTTTAGTCCTCTTCTTATTAACCGTTGTTTGGTGTTGTTTGTGGTCTGTTTGTGACCGTGCATTCGCGTTTGACAAAGGCCGGTTGGCCGAAAATTTGCGCTTGTCTTGTCTTGTGTTAAATACGCGTCTTTGGTTTACTTGTTCTTCTGGTTCCTGTTTGCTTGGGCGTGGGCAGTCGCACTTGTTTTGGATCAAGGAACTACAAGATCAAAGGCAGAAAAGACAGAGAAATGTTGGGAGGACTCTGGCAGAGGGCTTACTTCCTGCACTTTTTGTATTCATACAATTTTATTCCAGTTTGCCGTGTTAGGAAATAACAGTCAACAGTCAACCAGTATATTGACCTAGTACAAGTGTAATGAACTTGTGTTGGTAGTATGTTGTGTTGGTACGCACGTTCAGAACGTGTAGAGGTTCTGCACCACGTGGCAGATATCTCATGGGGACTCAAGTTAAGTCTTTATCTTAACTGACTGAGGATGGAATAGCTTTGGTGCTATCCTTTATCACTGCTGTTTCTCTTTATTTCTATTCCCTTTTCCTCAATCTTGTTCTGGCTTTGTTTGTTGACTGTCCAGGCCTCGCAGCCGTACAACAGTATTGGTTCTATATAACATTCAAAGATGTTAATTGATAGGTTGGTAAGAATGCTTGTCATCTTCTTGAATGCTGTTTAGGCATGGCCGATTCTGCTGGCTATTTCTGATGTGCATCTGCCCTTAAAGACCTTTTTCCTTCAGAAATCGGTTTCTTCTGGGTGGATTTTCAAGTGGAATAGTTCAAAATCCACTGAAAAGCAGGAAACTTATCATGTCTGCTTTGTATTGTCATAATTATACATAACTAGTGAAACTGTACACTGTGAAATATAAACGGTGTAATAACTCTCATGGTGTGAAAGATTTTATGATTAAAGTAGAGTAAGGCATTTCAGTTTAAATCACTTATATGCGCATGTTTGATGTGCAAAATCCATGTGTGAAGTTTATGAAGTGAACAGTGCGTTCAGACTTCTCTTCCTGAATCAGCCGTTATCAAGCAACTGAATGCAATCATTTTACATTTACTTTCTTCACTGGTTTTCATATTTTGTATTTAATTTCACTTATGAATAGAAATTTATCAAAATTTGCTTCTTCTTTTATGCAAACACATAGCAAGCAGCTGTGTTGTGTGTGTGTGTGTGTGTGTGTGTGTGTGTGTGTGTGTGTGTGCTGTGTGTGCGTATGCGTGTGTGTGTGAATGAGCGACTATGTGTACCTGTTCCTGTTTATATTTCATTATTCATGTCTTTGAACAATTAAGGTTTAGTTAAGATCTGTAATATAACATACTTATACCTTAAAATCACTGACATATGTACGACAATAAACCCCTTAATGGGGATGCCAGGGCCTCTTTCGGCATAACTAGTATCCCCACCTTCTGTAAATTCTGTCATAGAAATTTTCTCTTTTCTGTCACTCGCTTTGTGATGATTCATCATCATCATCATCAGGTGCCCTGCCACATGGCGTTGGTGATTATGGACTTCCATCTGTCTCTATCTCTTGTTGCCTCAAGCATCTTTTCCACCCTCCTTGTCTTCAGCCACTCTCCAAGTCCGTCTATTATTTTTTCCCTGGATCTACCTGGTGCTCTCTTTCCCTCCAGCTTTCCCGTTGTGACCAGGTGCTCCAATTCCCCTTTTCTCATAAAATGGCTTATAAATGTTGCCTGTCTTTTGCTAATCTTCCTTATGAATGATCTACTTGTGTCTGCCTCCATAAAGATTGTCTCGATTGTTTTCTTTGCTGTCCATGGAACTCTCAACATTCTTCTTAGAAACCACATCTCGGCTGCCCAATCTTATTCTGACTTTGCTTGTTGACTGTCCACACCTCACAACCGTACAACAGTATTGGTTCTATATAACATTCAAGAACTCTCTTCCTGATGTTAATTGATCTAGGCGTTTGTTGGTAAGAATGCTTGTCATCTTCTTGAATGCTGTTTTGGCCTGGTCAGTTCTGCTGGCTATTTCTGATGTGCATCTGCCGTCTGATGAAATGATCGTTCCCAGGTATTTAAACTTATCAACCTGTCTCAAGGTTGTGCCATTTGCTGATATCTTGCATGAGGGGATTTCATGTTTTTTACTGATCACCATGACTTCAGTCTTCCTGCTATTTAGTTCCAACCCCTTACCTTTGCTTTCTATTTCTAGTATATTCACAAGGTTTTGTAGGTCCCTTTCATTTTCTGCAATTAGCACGGTGTCATATGGGTATCGAATGTTGTGATGATTACAGTCCTGATGTGGCTCTGCGCAGTCGGCTTGGCTTTAACTCTTTGATTCCCACACTGTGGCCACCAGCATCCCGTACTGTCAACCATGTTAGCAAAGCAACAACTAACCCCTTAGATTCCCTGACCATATCCATCAGCTTCCTGCAGGAAGCTGGTGGATAGGGTGAGGGAATCAAAGGGTTAAGTTTTTACAGTTGGTGGATAGAGTGCAGGAGTCTAAGGGTTAAACAACAACAACAACGATAATAAGATAATAATAATAACAACCAAAGTCTCTCTTTTTCATTTTTTATTTGAATTCATAACAATAACAATTCGAATTCACTGAGAAATCAACTTAACCATCAAATTTAAGACTATATCTACAACATTTTAACAAAATTCATACATAACGAAAAATAACACAAAATGTTAAGATGAGTCCATATCTTGATTTATACGGGCAATGGAGATGAGGTGTCACAAATGTCAAGCAGACAGCGAAGCAACAACAGCAACACAAGATTTCAAACTGGTCACAAGTGCATGTCATGGCACCTGCAACACTTTCGCTTTGCTGTTGTCAAGCGTCTGAAATGTTTGACGAGCGAGAGATACATGACCATGTTTTTGATTGTTAATACACAAGATTTCAAACAGGTCACATGCCCATGTCATGTCACCTGCAACGCTTTCGCTTCACTGTCGTCAAGCGTCAGAAATGTTTGACGAGCGAGAGATACATGGCCTTGTTTTTGATTGCTGATACCCAGCCACCCTATGCATGAACCAAAGAGCTGTGGCTTTGCAAGGGACATCAGTGAGGATGACTATGAAAACATGGCAGAGTTTAACCCTTTGACTCCCACACTCTGCCCACCAGCATCCTGTATTGCAAACTGTGCTTGCAAATCAAAAACATAACCCTTTGATTCCCTCATCTTATCTACCAGCTCCCTGCAGAAAGCTCGTGGATAAGGTGAGGGAGTCAAAGGGTTAAGTTTTTGCAGTTGATGGATAAGGTGCAGGGGTCGAAGGGTTAAAGACCTGGAGACAGTCTGACTGGTCAAAACTGCCCCGTGATATAAACCAAAGAGCTCTGGCTTTGCAAGGGACATCAGTGAGGGTGACTATGGAAACATGGCAGAGTTTAAAGGGCAGGAGACAGTCTGGACTGATCAAACTTTACAGAACTTACAAGTCAGGAAAGAAATACACAACAGCATCCTCGCACCTTTTGGCCAAGGAATTGTGCTGCCTTTGTGCAGAGTGTCTGATGCAGAACACGAGTTTCCTCAATTCACAAGATGCTGCACTGCTGCCACAACACTGACTGATTTTTTTTCCCCATGGCGCATCATCATCGGCACAGCATCCATGAGATCTAGACAGGTATGGTAGTCGAGTGATTAGGACCCTGATCTACTATGTAAACCCTTTGACTCCTGCACCCTATCCACCAACTGCAAAAACTTCCCCCTTTGACTCCCTCACCCTATCCACCAGCTTCCTACAGGGTGAAGTTTTTGCTTTGCTATCATGGTTGACAATACAGGATGCTGGTGGACAGGGTGCGAGAGTCAAAGGGTTAAAGGTCTGGGTTTGAACCTCCTTGGCTAGGCTACCATCTGGTATGTAAATGGTACAGGTTTTTCTGATCTCCCAGGTGAACAGACATGCAGACCCGTTAGCGCCTGAACCCCCCTTTTGTGTGTGTATACGTATGTAAGCAGAATATCAAATATACAGGTAAAATATCCAGTAAGCAATGTCTAGTGTTCAGTGTTTTGTAGAAACGCCACACATTCACATACCCAAATATGGAGTATGACTGCCTTATTAACCCTTTGACTCCCACACCCTGTCCACCAACTGCAAAATCTTACTCCCTTTGATTCCCTCACCCTATCCATCAGCTTCCTACAGGAAGTTGGTGAGCAGGGTCACGGGAGTCAAAGGGTTAAGTTTTTGCTTTGCTAGCATGGTTGACAATACTGGATGCTGGTGGACAGGGTGCGGGAGTCAAAGGGTTAATGGTGGGGAGAGGAGGGGTGGGGTGGGGAGCCAAACATGTAAAAGTTTTCGAGTAAGGGGGAAAATGTCAGCTCTGCTACATGAGAAGACTTTCTGGAAAATATGCAGTCCTGCTATTTTTCCCTCTCTCTTTTCATACAATAGCGCTTAAAACAGGAGGAGGAAAAAACCACTGAAATTAGGGGGGTCCGGGGGCAAATCAGGGGCCATAACTTGCGCGCCGTTGCTATGAACGCTTACAAGCCGATCACAGATGCCTTGCTCCTTTCGTTTTTGTTTTTTTTTTCCTTTTTTTGACAAACCGAAATCGCGGAATTCCGCCCAGACGCGGAACGTTTTAAGCCGTGATACGAGCATGGCACTTTTTCTGGGATGAATGAATGTATACGCGCTGTTTTGCCCACACTGTAGAGTAGGTCAGTTGCTGTACAGTCTGTATATACAGTACTCCATCTTCCCTGGGTGTAAACTGCAGGGTGTTTTCATGTTTCCAAAACCCTTTGCTTTGTCTGGCCATGATTGGTGGAAGATGTGTCTGCGGCAACAAGGGATAGATACATATGGAGGGCCATGATCACCAACCATGTGGCAGGGCACATGATGATGATGATGATGATAAACTACCAGACACTGACATGGCTACTTCTTCTACTTCTTTTTCTTCCCCTTCAACTCTGTGAAGAGTAACCAGGACGCCACACTACAGAAAGAACTGTTCACCAGATTCCTTCAGCTCTGTTGGTTGTGTGCCAAAACGTGGGTCTCTGCAAAATGGTTTTTCTGTCCACTCCGCAAAGTGACCAGTTCACTGCCGCTGACATGACTTACAGGATCTGTAACAAGCACACTTGATGTTCTGCATACATACACATACACACACACACACACACACACACACACACACACACACAACACACACAACACACACACCACACACACACACACACACACACACACACACACACACAACACACACACCACACACACACATGAAGGGGGTTCAGGCATAAACAGGTCTGCACACATATGGACCTGGCAAAATCTCCACTTTTTACCTACCAGGCAGGAGGTACCCAGACAGGATCGAACACAGACCTTCTACCTGGAATCCTGATGTCTTAACCACTTGACTGTTGTACCCGTCATTCAATTAACCCTTTTAATCCCGCACCCTGTCCACCAGAACCATGTACTGTCAACCATGCCAGCAAAAAAAACATGACTCTACCTACCAACAGCTTTTGAGACTGTTACCCTAACCAAAGGTTTTTTGCAGTGGTGGATAGGTGTGGAGCCAAAGGTTAAGTGTTTGCAGTGGTGGATAGGTGTGGGAGTCAAAGGGTAAGTTTTTGCAGTTGGTGGCAGTACTGTGTGGAGTGGATAGAGTTCGTGAGTCAAAGGGTAAGTTTTTGCAGTTGGTGGATATGGTGCGGGAGTCAAAGGGTAAGTTTTTGCAGTTGGTGGATATGGTGCGGGAGTCAAAGGGTTAAGTTTTTGCAGTTGGTGGATATGGTGCGGGAGTCAAAGGTTAAGTTTTTGCAGTTGGTGGATATGGTGTGGGAGTCAAAGGGTTAAGTTTTTGCAGTTGGTGGATATGGTGTGGGAGTCAAAGGGTTAAGTTTTGCAGTTGTGGATACGTGTGGGAGTCAAAGGGTTAAGTTGCAGCTGGTGGCACGATTCAAAGGGTTAAAATGACTGACAGGTAGATAACAAAGGAAATGATCGACTAAATAAACAATCAAAGAACAAACAAATGTAAAGAAGATTGAAGGGAGAAGATGGGGCGGGAGGGTAGTTTGCAGTATATCACACCCAGAACACGGACAGCTCTACTTCTATAATTTCATAACAGTAACAAAATATCAATGGCAAGGACAGTTGGGTGACATTACATCTCCGCGTTCAAGGTATAAAATAAAAAACACGACCGTACAATGTGAAGAAAAACGTCTACTATTTACAAACAACGCATGGATTTTGTGATGTGACTAGCGCTTTGACTAGTGAACAAAGTAGTACGGGTGAAGGATGTATCCAGTGGCAGACAGGCTCTATAGCTTGGTCGGTTAACCCTTTGACTCCCGCACCCTGTCCACCAGCATCCTGCATCATCAACCATGCTAGCAAAGCAGAAACTTAAGCCTTTGACTCCCTCACCCTGCAGGAAGCTGGTGGATAGGGTGAGGGAGTCGAAGGCTTAAGTTTTTGCAGTTGGTGGATAGAGTGAAGGAGTCAAAGGCTTAAGTTCTTGCAGTTAGTGGATAGGGTGCGGGAGTCAAAGGGTTAAAGCAACATTCCGATGATGCAGGGGTTGTGGGTTCGACTCTCAGGTGGGTCACATTTTTTTTAATGTAGCCCTGTTAGTTCAGCTGGTTACAGTGCTCCACTGATAACGCAAGGGTTGTGGGTTCGATCCTCCAGTGGAACTGTGGCCTTGTAGCCTACCTCAGTTTATTGGAGTTATTATTGTTTCTGTTTAAAGCCCAGCCGACTGTGTAGAGCATATCAGGGCTATATAACCATTTCAAAACATGCACCATACTTTAACAGGAAAAAAAGGAACAGAAAATTAAGTACACGTATCAATGCATTCACGCACATAATCTAAGGAGATGCCCTGGCGTTGACCATCCCGTGCAATTCATCGCACAGGGTATTTAACCCTTTGACTCCTGCAGCCTGCCCAACAGCATCCTTCTTTGTCAACCATGCTGGAAGAGCAAAAACTTAACCCTTTGACTCCCTCACCCTATCCACCAGCTTCCTGCAGGAAGCTGGTGGATAGGGTGAGGGAGTCAAAGGGTTAAGTTTTTGCAGTTGGTAGATAGGGTGCAGGTGGCAAAGGGTTAAAACAACAAACCTGAATACAAATTTAAACACAACTATGGACACTACACTAAAGGCCTAAATGACCTAAAATTGCTTCCACATATCTCATTTCCCAAGAACCAAAAGTACACTTAGTACATGTATCCAATTATCAATCCTAAGAGAAAGTACATAAGACTTTATCGTACACATACAGATGAATGGACCAGCAAGGCAGAAAATGATAGGAAGAAATGACAGAAAGCAAAGGAGCAAGGCAGAAATAATATAATAATAATATATTTTTTTATATAGCGCAAAATCTTGATAAAATCAAATCTAAGCGCTGAGTGACTGTATTTCAGCCAGAATTAGAATCCTTCAGGTAAAAAGTGATATCAACAACAGGGGAATCATATGAAGCATGCACTGAAAGCATGTGGAAGAATCCACAAAAACAAAATAAAGTCTCTGTAAAAGTGTGCAGTAGTTTCCAAACCTAGACACACCAAATAAATAGAGAACTTGTGGTTCTGTGCTGTTGCGATGCAACGTCTTCGTGAGAGAAGCCTGAATTTCACTTATCAAATTTTTTTGTGACAGCAAATATTTTTGAAAATTATTTCTTTATTGTCATATACATATACACTCATTTGTTCATAAATCCATTCTAGCTCACATTCAAATGTTACATCAGAAATGAACTTTTCTGATACTTTGTCCCTGGGCTGTATTACTGCTACTAGAATCATGTATAATGGCTTGAAAGCACAAAAGCTATAACAATGCAAAGCCTAATTCTAATGTTGGGGTTTGACTCACTGAGTATCTCACAGTAATCTGGGGGAACAAAAAGTAATGGTTGTTGGACCAAGTTAGGCAAAGTCAACTTCTTACATGCTGACAACAAAATTCTCATTCACATGCTGAACTTGGCTCTAACCAACAGCCGTTAAATTTAATGCAAACTGAGCACACCCATAGCAATACATTAGAAATATGAATGAATGACTATAAAGTATAAATACCATCTGCAGCAAAAAACATCAATGGCTGAATCATGTGGAATAACATACACTGACAACCAAACATTAAAATATCATCCAGGCAGATATAGCACAAAGTGACCTTGAATACAGCCACACAGCTAGGCATTCCAACAACACACACACACACAAAAACCCCAGAAACATTAACAACTAATCCTTCTTTCTGTAATCAAAGCACATTCAAACAATTCACACTAACATCATCAAAATCCAAAGCACAACAACATTATTATTATTGTTCATCAATCTCAAGAACATGGCAATACATCAGAACAGATTTCAGTCCAATCTGCATCTCACTCTCTACCCACAACAACATTTCAAAATTGGTCTTTCGCTGCTGATTGTCCAAAAATGTGTTTATATTTAATAAAGAAAATAAATAAATAAATACAGGGGAAAGAAGGAAAAAAAAACACCGAATGCGCACAGCTGCTCTATAGTAACAGTAGAAAAGAAACATTTTCCGTGTCCTTAGTAATGCTAACGGCAGCCCTGCTCTTCATTTATACAACAGAGGCAACACACCAGGAGGTATGATTCAAAGAGAAAGGTCAAACTGCTCATATACACGTCTCAGCTCGCTGATCGTAAAAACTGAAAGGCAAAACCTTTAATCTTTATTTCTTTAAGAGATGACATCATTAGACTGTTTTGTATCATAAAATGACAAGATGTCAGAATATCTTACATTTCAATGTGCTTCGGAATGGTGTCTTTCCACAAGCTCTCTGAACGTTCTATATCTTTGTGAGAATGGAGTTGGAAGATGGTGCAATGAAAACTGCAAGCAAGACCGCTGCTGGGTAATGATTCAATGAAACTTTGCTACAGAAGCTCCAGGGATCAAAGATCATCATATTGTTTAATCCAACAATGGAACCAGGAATTAACTCTTTGACTCCTGCACCCTATCCATCAACTGCAAAAACTGCACATTTTGATTCCCTAACCCTATCCACCAGCATCCTGCAG
>JAPXFY010000035.1:32206634-32234134 GCA_030674185.1 Monoplex corrugatus
ACCCATGATATGCTGTAACGCTTTTATTTTGTTTTTAACTTATTTTATAGTAGGCTACTTATAATTCTAACTTTACTGATTATGTTTATACTGCGTAACGAACCTTTGCAATGTATTCAGAACACTTTTGAATCTGTTTCATGCACTTGATGGAAAATAAGAACTTTGCAAAATGTCTCACATGTTACACAGACATGTTTCGCATGTTACACCGCAGAAAACAAAACCCCTTCTTTTTCTTTTAGAAATAATATGCAAGCCACCATATTATCAGAATCCTTGCCAAATCACACAAATTCAGACTGGGAGATCAGCAGATAACAAGCAAACACTTAAACCCAACAATGGGAACAATAGTAAATCATTCACATGCTCTCACAGCATTCATAAGTTCATAACAAGTAAGAAAGAGCAGAGAGGTACCGTTGTAAATTTATTTATTGACTTTCTCCAATGAGGGTATGTTGAATAACTTGATTAAATGTGCTAAGTTTTTTTTCTTTCACAAATGCACTCACACTTCGCTTTCAGTGTGGAAGCCCTTCATCCATACAAAATTTACTATCTTCACACACTTTGCCTCTTCATGCATACAACTCACATACAATGATACATCCAGCTTTCATCTCACATCTGCCCTATCTATATTTCAAAACCATCTTCCATTTACCAACAGACAAGAGTCTCTATTCAAGAAAATAATGAGGTTGACAAAAGAATTATACAGTATAATACAATCAGAAAGAAAAGTGGCCTCTGCTTGAAATGTTCGGATTGTCCAACAAGACAAACCTGATTTATGGACAACCAGTCCTCATCAACTGTGCCTGGCCATGTGTAGTACTCTCCTCGGCAGTGAAGAAAGCACATCTGGACCTCATTGCCGTCCACAAACATCACCTTGCTGATGTACTTCTTCTTGTGCTGGGTGCCCTTTTTCCCTGTGCTGTAGGACACCTGCACCCAGCACCCTGGCCTAAGACTGGGTTGAATGGATTGTCCACATTGGCCAGATGGCTGAGGAGACAGACCAGACAGCTGAGGATGCAGGCCAGACGGCTGAGGAGGCAGGCCAGAGAACTGAGGAGGCAGGCCAGAAGGCTGAGGAGGCAGGCCAGAAGGCTGAGGAGGCAGGCCAGAAGGCTGACCAGAAGGCTGAGGAGGCAGGCCAGACGGCTGAGAAGGCAGGCCAGATGGGTGAGGAGGCTGACCAGAAGGCTAAGGAAGCAGGCCAGACGGCTGAGGAGGCTGACCAGAAGGCTGAGGAGGCTGACCAGAAGGCTAAGGAAGCAGGCCAGACGGCTGAGGAGGCTGACCAGAAGGCTGAGGAGGCTGACCAGAAGGCTGAGGAGGCAGGCCAGATGACTGAGGAGGCAGGCCAGATGACTGAGGAAGCAGGCCAGATGGCTGAGGAGGCTGACCAGAAGGCTGAGGAGGCAAGGGAGGTTGAGGATTGTTGTAGGGCAGGGCAGATGGTTGGGACTGAGAGGGCAGGGCTGATGGTTGGGACTGAGAGGGCAGGACTGATGGTTGAGACTGCGAGGGCAGGACAGATGGTTGGGACTGCGAGGGCAGGACAGATGGTTGGGACTGAGAGGGCAGGACCGATGGTTGAGACTGAGAGGGCAGGACCGATGGTTGAGACTGAGAGGGCAGGACAGATGGTTGGGACTGAGAGGGCAGGACAGATGGTTGAGACTGAAAGGGCAGGACCGATGGTTGAGACTGAGAGGGCAGGACCGATGGTTGGGACTGAGAGGGCAGGACCGATGGTTGAGACTGAGAGGGCAGGACCGATGGTTGAGACTGAGAGGGCAGGGCACATGGTTGGGACTGAGAGGGAAGGGTAGATGGTTGGGACTGAGAGGGCAAGGAAGATGGTTGGGACTGAGAGGGAAGGGCTGATGGTTGGGACTGCGAGGGCAGGGCACATGGTTGGGACTGAGAGGGCAGGACAGATGGTTGGGACTGAGAGGGCAGGGCTGATGGTTGGGACTGAGAGGGCAGGGCACATGGTTGGGACTGCGAGGGCAGGGCACATGGTTGGGACTGAGAGGGCAGGACACATGGTTGGGACTGAGAGGGCAGGACAGATGGTTGGGACTGAGAGGGCAGGACCGATGGTTGGGACTGAGAGGGCAGGGCCGATGGTTGAGACTGAGAGGGCAGGACAGATGGTTGGGACTGAGAGGGCAGGGCCGATGGTTGGGACTGAGAGGGCAGGACAGATGGTTGGGACTGAGAGGGCAGGGCCGATGGTTGGGACTGAGAGGGCAGGACAGATGGTTGGGACTGAGAGGGCAGGACTGATGGTTGAGACTGAGAGGGCAGGGCCGATGGTTGGGACTGAGAGGGCAGGGCCAATGGTTGGGACTGAGAGGGCAGGGCACATGGTTGGGACTGAGAGGGCAGGGCACATGGTTGGGACTGAGAGGGCAGGACTGATGGTTGAGACTGAGAGGGCAGGGCCGATGGTTGGGACTGAGAGGGCAGGGCCAATGGTTGGGACTGAGAGGGCAGGGCACATGGTTGGGACTGAGAGGGCAGGGCACATGGTTGGGACTGAGAGGGCAGGACCGATGGTTGGGACTGAGAGGGCAGGGCACATGGTTGGGACTGAGAGGGCAGGGCACATGGTTGGGACTGAGAGGGCAGGGCACTGTTGGGACTGAGAGGGCAGGGCACATGGTTGGGACTGCGAGGGCAGGACTGATGGTTGGGACTGAGAGGGCAGGGCTGATGGTTGGGACTGAGAGGGCAGGGCACATGGTTGGGACTGCGAGGGCAGGGCACATGGTTGGGACTGAGAGGGCAGGGCTGATGGTTGGGACTGAGAGGGCAGGACTGATGGTTGGGACTGCGAGGGCAGGACTGATGGTTGGGACTGAGAGGGCAGGGCCGATGGTTGGGACTGAGAGGGCAGGACTGATGGTTGGGACTGAGAGGGCAGGGCCGATGGTTGAGACTGAGAGCACAAGACAGATGGTTGGGACTGAGAGCACAAGGCAGACTGGTGTAGATATTTTTGAGAGTGTTCCTGTCAGGGTTCCACCACATCAGCGCAAGCACAGTCTCCAATGTTGTCCAGACAGCCACAACAAATGCATGAAAGACGTCTGGCAAGAAGACTTGTTTCAGTCACAGTGGACAGGATATGGTGGGATGCTCTGGTGCCTTTGACTTGAGAAGTGATATTTCTCTCTCTGGCCGCTCTCTTATGATGTCATACGAGCTCACCCAGAAGAACGTCCGCAGGAAGTGTCTGCAGGATCTGTCTTCATGTGGCTGTATGTTCAAGATACTGCTCCGACAGTAGTCAAATAAATCTTCAGCAGTCCTGATGATTGCTGTTTCCACCTTAACAGCTGTTGTGACATGGCTCTTGACGACTGCAGCCTCACCATCGCTTGGGCCTTTGCTGTGTCTGGAGCCAAAGTAGCAACGTTGTAATTGCATGCCAAACCCATTCTGACTCGCAGCGACGTCAGCAAAGGGGCCCTTGCTTTTATATTGGCTGGCACAGCCGTCTGACCACTGTATCAGATGCTCTATGGGCAGCCCCCTGACCTTTGTCAGATGCTGTAGTGTTCACAGAAAACATGCACAACATGATGGTCATGATGTCTGTCATCTGATACAAAGATCAGTGACTTCATCACAGTTTCATCACAACCTGCACGACCACACTTGTAATATGTGCATGTTGGATGAATAGTGACTTGCTCATGATGCCAATGAGCAGCCTGAGTCTCACGCTGGTATGAACAGGCATACTTCTCCGCAAAGTCCATCACCATCATGAGCAAGTCACACGGGAAAGGCTTCAAGCTGCGCAGGTAGGCAAACTGTTTGTGCTGCCAGTCTGCCCTGAAAAGATGTCCCGACAGAAAAGCAATTTCAACCTTGACCTCTTCAATGACCTCTTTCACTCCTCCTCTCTTTGTTGCCAGCACCATCTTGGTCTTTCCCTGCCCTCCCACTCCCATCTTCTTGTATTCCCAGCGATGCCCGGTCACCTCTCCAGGAAGGTTCTTCAAAGGGGAGAGGTACTCCTCCAGGTTTGCAGTGCCACATTCCCCACACTGCCTGTATACAGTCTTTTCTGCCACTCTCACACACAGTCAACCTGACTGCATGGTAGATGTGGCAGATTTTGCAGTCATTCGTGGCAATGCGGTTAATGACAGACACTTTCAAATGGCAGTTCTCACAATACTGGCAGAGACACTGCTGTAGAGGAGAACTTGCCATTTTTCTGACGTTGGCTGGTCTGCATTTTGCAAACCTGGAGGACACCTGCCCACCTTCTTACTGATATTTCTTGTAGTACTCTGCCAGAGGCTTCAGGAGAACCTTCTTAGGGAGTCCGGTCTTCTTGTTGACTGCCTTCTTGTCTGGAATTGGAACAGTTTCTTCCTGAAAGAAGCTGTAAAGAAGCTGTCCACTTCCTCCCTGCTCTGCCTACTCTTCTCTTTGCACCTGCTCATTCTTTCTCTTTGGTGTGCCTTGATTGTTTTCTCATTCATCCTCAGCAGCTGACTCCTTTTGGCCATTGAGCCATATTTTGAAAAGATACTGAGCAATGTGTGCCTTGTGGCTCTGCTCTCAGCATCTCTCTTGTTTTTGGAGAGCTTGAAAGGCAGCAAGCACTACAATGCCTGACCTTTCTGTGTACATGCCTCTCTTCCTCATTGCTGCTTGCTTTCTTGGAGAGGCAGCCTCATGCAGCCTCTCCAGAGTAAACGCAAAGGCATCAGGACATGGCTGAGTAAACCCTATGCAAGGCCTGCCTTTGAGCATTAGCGCTTCTCATGTCTTCCTCCACTACTGCCCTTTCTTCCACTACTGCCCTTTCTTCCACAACTGCCCTTTCTTCCATTACTGCCCTTTCTTCCACAATTGCCCTTTCTTCCACTACCACCCTTTCTTCCACTACTGCCCTTTCTTCCACTACTACCCTTTCTTCCACTACTGCCCTTTCTTCCACTTCTGCCCTTTCTTCCACTACTGCCCTTTCTTCCACTTCTGCCCATTCCTCTGCTTCTGCTCTTTCCTCCACTTCTGCTGTTTGCATGGAGCTTGCATTTTTTTCAGCAGCCCTTTTTTGCCTTCTCTTCATGTTGATCCACATTTTCTTCTGAGGCGTCAATCCTTCCCTGTACTTTCTTTTACTTTCCGCCCTCTTTGCCTTCAGCGCGTCATACTCTTCACGATCGTTCCTTGTCCTGACCCGAGGTTTGTTTTCTTTGGTCTCTTTTTTACATTGCCTAAATTTGGCCAACCTCTTTGCTGTTCCCTGCCTCATTTTTTCTTTTTGCTCCTCACTAGCATTCTCTCTGTATGCTTTGCTGCGTAGCCTGTTGTGTTCATCGTATTTTTCTGCCCTCTCTGGGTCAGCTCTTATCCTTGTCCTGTATTCCTTATTTCTTTCTGCAGCTGTCTTTCTCTTTTTGGGGTTGGGAGGGTAACTACAGTGAGGAGAAGGATCAGGGTCAAAAGAAGAAGAAGGACCAGGGGTGACAGAAAAAGTGGAAGAGGTTGGGACAAGAGAGTCAAAAGAGGCCAAATGGGCAGGAGCACGCCTGCGGCGTCCACTTCGCCTTGCTTCCCTGCTCTCAGTATCAGCTTCAGCCATGCGGCACAATGCTGAGTCTGCATACATAAAAGTAATCAACGTTAATTACCAAAACCTGATAATCATCAAAAGCTGGTGTATGATTTCTCTGTAATCCATTTGGCAACACTGTCTCATGTACAGTTATGCACAACTGCTTATTTGAATATTTCTGATGTTGACCTATCAGTATCAATACGAATACGATCATGCACGCTTCCTGTTTGAGTGGATCATTGTGTATTTTTGTTACACATTTGATGCCTGAATCAAAAATTGTTTACTTGACATCTGAATAAAAATAATGTTTCTGTCATTTACCCTCAAACAAGTATCAGTAGCTAACGGTGTCCATGTAACATGCAAGACAAAAGACAGAACACATTATCAGTATATTTAAGCCTACACATATCAAATGCTCTTTTTTACAGCAATTAATTAGTCACTTGAAGTTGAACAAACAAATGAGTCTTAACCACGAGAAGCATTTTAAAGCATGCTTATCTACCTCTTCCCTTTCAATCATATGTTCTGTGTCATGCATGTTACAAAGACACATGCCATTAGGCGTCCGTGTAACATGCGAGACAAATATAGTGGAGAAAATTCATGCTTTTCTTCCATGTGCAATCAAAGATGCTAATATACTACCGAAGAAAGGTGTTACATTACAACAAAAGCAATAATCGAATGTAAATTATAAAAATAGGAGAATTAATAGTCAATAACTTTTTTTTGCTGCAACAGTGACCACAATCCTGTAGTGGGAAGGTTTAGGCTGAAATTGAGGAAAAGGAAACAGACCAAAAGCAACATCAAATTAAACCTTGGACTCTTAAAGACAGATGAAATGATACGTCAAAAAATTTAATGTACATGTTCAAAACAAATTCAGTGCTCTGGAAGACGTTGGTGACAGTGAGGAACAATGGACAAAGTTGAGAAGTTCTATAAATGAAGCTTGTGAAGAAATCCCTAAGGCAAATAGAAAAGCAAAAAAGAGCTGGATGACTAATGAAATTTTGGGCCTGATGGAGGAAAGGAGGAAGGCAAAGAGAAACGAGGAGATATACAGGAAGATAAACAAAGAAATCAGGTATAGGTGCAGTGAAGCTAAGGAAGCTTGGCTGAACACAAAATGCAAAGAGATAGAAGAACGACACAAAATGGATCCTCAGGGTATGTACAGACGAACTGAAGAAATTGTCCACGGGAAAAATACATGCACATCAACTGGTTGCTTAAAATCGAAAGATGGCACGCTTATCATGGAAAAAGACAAAATATTAGACAGATGGGGAGAGTACATAAAAGACCTTTTTGAGAATGACAGAAATGAAGAACACATTATAAAAAAGAACTTTGAAGGACCACCCATGATGAAAGATGAAGTTAGAGCAGCACTGAAAAAGATGAAACCAGGAAAAGCCCCAGGATTAGACAACATTACTACAGAGATGATTGAAGCCCTGGAAGAATTTGGCATAGAAAAAATAACAGTCCTCCTAAATGAAATTTATGACACTGGAAAAATCCCCAAAGATATGTCAAAATCAATTTTCATTGCACTTCCAAAGAAGACAGGGCCTATAGAATGCGAACTCCATCGCACAATCAGTTTGATGAGTCATGTAACAAAAATCCTGTTAAGAATAATCATGATGAGGACAAGGAATAGAATCAAAAGAGAAATAGCAGAAGAACAGTGTGGATTTGTGGAGGGGAAAGGAACTATTAATGCCACATCCTAAGAACTATCATAGAGAGGTCAATTGAGATGAATAAGGATTTGTATGCTTTGTTGACTATACCAAGGCTTTCGATCGGGTACGACATGAAGAATTGATCAACCAACCGGAGAGACTCAATGTCGATGGAAAAGATCTACGAATAATCAGGAATATGTGCTGGGAACAAACAGCTGCAATGAGAATAGAAAACAATATAAGCTCTTTCCAAAACATCAAAAGAGGAGTCAGACTGGGTTGTGTTTTGTCACCAGATCTGTTTTCACTATATAGCGAAAACATCATGAAAAAAACCTAGAAGAAGACTCTGAATTAAAGGTTGGAGGGAAAATGATAAACAACATTCAGTACACAGATGATGCCGTGCTAATTGCAGAAAATGAAAGGGACCTACAAAACCTTGTGAATATACTAGAAACAGAAAGCAAAGGTAAGGGGTTGGAACTAAACAGCAGGAAGACTGAAGTCATGGCGATCAGTAAAAAACATGAAATCCCCTTATGCAAAATAACAGCAAATGGCACAACCTTGACACAGGTTAATAAGTTCAAATACCTGGGAACGGTCATTTCATCAGACGGCAGATGCACATCGGAAATAGCTGGCAGAATCGGTTAAGCCAAAACAGCATTCAAGAAGATGACAAGCATTCTTACCAACAAATGCCTATCAATTAACATCAGAAAGAGAGTCCTTGAATGTTATATAGAACCAATACTGTTGTACGGATGCGAGGCGTGGACAGTCAGCAAGCAAAGCCAGAGCAGGATTGAGGCAGCCGAGATGTGGTTTCTCAGAAGAATGTTGAGAGTACCATGGACAGCAAAGAAAACAAACGAGACAGTCTTGATGGAGGCAGACACAAGTAGATCACTCATAAGGAAGATTAGGAAAAGACAAGCAACATTTATAGGACATTTTATGAGGAAGGGGGATTTGGAGCACCTGGTCACAACGGGAAAGCTGGAGGGAAAGAGAGCACCAGGTAGACCCAGGGAGAGAATGCTGGACCGACTTGCAGAGTGGCTGAGGATGAGGAGGGTGGGGGAGATGCTAGGGGCAACGAGAGATAGAGATGGTTGGAAGTCCATGGTCGCCAATGCCATGTGGCAGGGCACCTGATGACGATGAACTTTTTTTGGTCACGAATGTTACCCAGACACTTCGATATGGTGTCTGAGTAACATGCAAGACAAAAAATAGACTTAATTTCATTACCCAGCAATTGTAATACTGAAAATTCCTAAGAATTTTGCTCCTACATCAAAACTGAACACGAATGTTACTTTTGAAGTCTGTCATGAAGTATCTAAACATGTCTGAAACTAATAATAGGTAAACCGTATCATGAACGCTACTGGACACAACAGTCATGGCATCTTAATAACATGCAAGACAAAATGTATGTTTTGAGAACAAGTAGCAGTTAAGGAAACTTAGTAAGAGCAGTCAGAGACTTTAGGCATAAGCAAAACATCAATAAGACGTGATATATCATATAGTTTTAGGCAAAGTCGCACTACTATTACTGAGTACTATCACATTTATTTTGATTATTCTAATTTTCTATGGTTTGCATGTTCAAGGACACCACCATTATAGTGTCTTGTAAACTGTTGCGACGGATCAGTCAAAATTTTCACAATGCCCGTTCTAATTGTTCATGGAAAAAGAAATTCTAGACAAGACCAATAAAACTAGGCCTCTCCTCTTCTCTCATACACATAAAACACAGATTTTCACTCGTTATCTGTCTTAATTAGTCAATACGTGAAGCCGGTCTGCTAAATTTCGTGCTCAAACACGTGTTTTCACTTAAGTCTCGATCACTTAAATTTGCAGACTTGGTAGCTAAATATATTACATTGAACCTTGTTTTCGCTATAAGATCAAAATAAAACATTTATAAACGTGTAGGCACAGTTTCGAAGAACACAGTGTCAAAATGACAGAAATATCTTACCTCGATGAGGATGATATGCACTAATCAGTGATGACTGTGTCACGCACGTTTCCATTGTCAACAACGCAGACACCACAGCGTTGTGAAGTGGCGGAATCAGAGAGTAGTAATGCTAACAAAGGAGAAATAGTGCAAAATCCTGCCGCGAGGGAGGGAAAGTGAGATTCATACGCCAAGGTCGGTCAAAGTTCAGGGAAGTTGATGAAATACATCCTCTGTTTGTCTCGAGTGGTTTTGAAGACACCATGCCCACAATTTGTAATCAAGTGATTATTTCTCAGTCTCCTCTTCTCTCTCATATTACTTATTGACATGAATCATTATGAAAAATGTTTGTTTTTAATGAATCACATCAGAAATTCCCAATGCCTTCTATTTAAAGGCACGGCTTACTTAAGTTATCACTACAGTTAAGACACCATATGAAACGCTCGGGACACTGAGCATCTCGGGACACTGAGCATATATCAATCATCCATGACTACTAATAGTACTATGCAGTAAAAATTGATGTCAGAGACACATTTACATTCTTTCTTCACTGTCAAAACACGTGGTATTGATTTCAGTCATGTATGTAGGAAATAATTGTGATCAATCTACCAGTCTGAACTCATGTCACAAATCTAGCTACAGAAATCGCTCATTTTTCCAACAAAAAGTGCTGTAGAGTAAAAAATACGAAACACACACACTTTTTTTCATTTTCTTTAATTACTGGAACATTTTCCAAACAAAATGTAACAATATTGTAAGATTTTTTTTTTCAAAAAAACATTTTATATTGGCTTCTTAAAAGCAGAAGTCCAAATTGACCAATCTTCAGGAGAATGACCCACATACACACACAGAAGAGCATATATGCATATACACACATGTACAGACACACAAACACATGCGCATACATACACACACACACACACACACACAGATACATGGACACACAAACACATAAACATACAGTCACATACTAACATACTACGATAAAACTTCTCACCAGCAGATACAATCTTGTGTTCGCCGAGGTACGCAGACTGAGTGAGCGGGGCTGCACAGAAATCACTCTGGGCAGGCTTGCAATCAATATGTGCCTCTTCATCAGTCGTGTAAGCTGAAGACAGAGTACCAGGTTCCAGTTCTACCACACTTTCCCGTATGCAGGACTGGCGACCCTCTGGAATGCTGCTGTTGGAAGCAGGATCCAATTGCACACTGCCGGCAGCCTGAGCACCTTTTCGCTCACTGGTGTCAGTGTGTAGTAGATCCTTTTCTGCTTTGATGCTATTGTGAAGTTTCCGTACGCTGCTGCTACCGCCACAAGGATCCTCTTGGTTACCAGTGAGGAACAAGGTGTCTGCGACGTCAATCTCTATTTTCACCTCAGTCCATGCCTCTGAGTCTGAGGCTTTCACAGTGTCCTTGGTCTTGCCCGTTTCAAGGAAGTTGACCGGGTTTGCTCTGACCTTTGCTGACATGCCTTCACTGAAGGAAAGGTCGTCCTTGGTTGCAAGGTTTTCAACAGCAGCATCTGAGAGTTGAGCGTGAGTGCAGTCGCGGCCGTCTTCCAACTCCGGATCCCCTTCAGACTTGGCCTGTTCAGTTTCAGTTTCAAAAATTCTGGCGTCCTCGGATAAGTCTATTATGGTGTAGTCATCAAAGGGGGGCGACTGTTCGCTGTTCATCACATGGGTCTCCATGCTGACTTCTGGGCTGATGGTCTGCTGGGAACAACAACAAGAAACTCATAGAAAGTAATGATACCTACATCTCATGGACGTCAAAATACTGACTCTCAGTAATGTAAAGTAAGTAGAGTAAATGCAGGTTCTTGTCCTCAGCCTAAAGAGAAGGAATGCAGGATTGTATCCCTTGCAACAGTAAGAACAAACAAACAAGAATACAATAAAACAAAAAAAGAACCTTTTTTCTTGTTCACCTTTGTTTTTAAAAAGTTTTTTTTCCGGTTTTCTCGTTTGTTTTTATCACTGCAGGGGAAACAACTCTGCTGTCCCTCTCTTGGGGCTGAGGACAGGTACTTGCATATATATATATTCTTTCCTTGAAAATGCAGACCATACCAGCCATTTTCACTTTTATTACTTACTGAACAATAACAAGCAAGCATGATACCTTTTTATTAACCTACATAAATTCTACACTGATGACTGAGAAATGCTGTCAACTAACTCTGTTACTGCCAACTCATACTGTTATTTATAATATAGGGGTTATGTGTGCAGTATGATCTGTATCTCATTAAATACATGTGTGTGCAGTATGATCTGTGTCTCATTAAATACATGTGTGTGCAGTATGATCTGTATCTCATTAAATACATGTGTACAGTATGATCTGTTCTCATTAAATACATGTGTGTGCAGTATGATCTGTGTCTCATTAAATACATGTGTACAGTATGATCTGTGTCTCATTAAATACATGTGTACAGTATGATCTGTGTCTCATTAAATACATGTGTGTGTGCAGTATGATCTGTATCTCATTAAATACATGTGTACAGTATGATCTGTGTCTCATTAAATACATGTGTGTGCAGTATGATCTGTGTCTCATTAAATACATGTGTGCAGTATGATCTGTGTCTCATTAAATACATGTGTGTGCAGTATGATCTGTATCTCATTAAATACATGTGTGTACAGTATGATCTGTGTCTCATTAAATACATGTGTGTGCAGTATGATCTGTGTCTCATTAAATACATGTGTACAGTATGATCTGTGTCTCATTAAATACATGTGTACAGTATGATCTGTGTCTCATTAAATACATGTGTGTGTGCAGTATGATCTGTATCTCATTAAATACATGTGTACAGTATGATCTGTGTCTCATTAAATACATGTGTACAGTATGATCTGTATCTCATTAAATACATGTGTACAGTATGATCTGTGTCTCATTAAATACATGTGTACAGTATGATCTGTGTCTCATTAAATACATGTGTACAGTATGATCTGTGTCTCATTAAATACATGTGTACAGTATGATCTGTATCTCATTAAATACATGTGTACAGTATGATCTGTGTCTCATTAAATACATGTGTACAGTATGATCTGTATCTCATTAAATACATGTGTACAGTATGATCTGTATCTCATTAAATACATGTGTACAGTATGATCTGTGTCTCATTAAATACATGTGTGCAGTATGATCTGTATCTCATTAAATACATGTGTACAGTATGATCTGTATCTCATTAAATACATGTGTACAGTATGATCTGTGTCTCATTAAATACATGTGTGCAGTATGATCTGTGTCTCATTAAATACATGTGTGTGTGCAGTATGATCTGTGTCTCATTAAATACATGTGTGTGCAGTATGATCTGTGTCTCATTAAATACATGTGTGTACAGTATGATCTGTCTCATTAAATACATGTGTGTGCAGTATGATCTGTGTCTCATTAAATACATGTGTGCAGTATGATCTGTGTCTCATTAAATACATGTGTGCAGTATGATCTGTATCTCATTAAATACATGTGTGTGCAGTATGATCTGTATCTCATTAAATACATGTGTGTGCACTATGCTCTGTATCTCATTAAATACATGTGTACAGTATGATCTGTGTCTCATTAAATACATGTGTACAGTATGATCTGTGTCTCATTAAATACATGTGTGTGCAGTATGATCTGTATCTCATTAAATACATGTGTACAGTATGATCTGTATCTCATTAAATACATGTGTGTGCAGTATGATCTGTATCTCATTAAATACATGTGTGTGCACTATGATCTGTATCTCATTAAATACATGTGTGTGCAGTATGATCTGTATCTCATTAAATACATGTGTGTGCACTATGATCTGTATCTCATTAAATACATGTGTGTGCACTATGATCTGTATCTCATTAAATACATGTGTGTGCACTATGATCTGTATCTCATTAAATACATATGTGTGCAGTATGATCTGTGTCTCATTAAATACATATGTGTGCAGTATGATCTGTGTCTCATTAAATACATGTGTGTGCACTATCTGTATCTCATTAAATACATATGTGTGCAGTATGATCTGTATCTCATTAAATACATGTGTGCAGTATGATCTGTGTCTCATTAAATACATTTTCCCATCATCACTGGCACTAGTTTTCTGTTACAACTTATACACATCTGGAGGTCTCTCTCTATACAAAACATTTGGCATTCTGCAAAACGTGTTGATAGAGGAGGACCAAGCGTAAAAATGACAGTTATCTCATAAATTACCGCCAAACAAAACATGCTCCAGCATCAACGTGACAAGTTTGGATAAATAAACCTTTCCTTAAAACTAAGATTGTTTCCGACTGACCTTAGCTTAGGAGGAAATGCGAAAGGATGTTATTTCTCCAACTTCTACCTCAACAAGAACAAAAAATACAACCCAGACAGACCATAACTATTATATTTAGATGGTCTTGTGACTCATGTGCAAGTGGAGCGCTTCTTTCGTTAGCCAATTTCCCGGCGCATCCACTAAGAAGGCATGAGTCCGCTTTTGTAAAAGTCTGTGTTAGAAAACTTTCTGAAGTTGGCTGATCACTACAATTGTCCTGGAGTGACACATTTCATCTCTGCATGAACATCTTTCAGACACTTGTTACTATAACCCTCTGACTCCGGCACCCTGTTCACCAGCATCCTGCACTGTCAACCATGTTAGCAAAGCAAAAACCTGACCCTTTGACTCCCTCACCCTATCCACCAGCTTTTTCCAGGAAGCAGGTGGACAGGGTGAGGGAGTGAAAAGGTTAAGTTTTTACAGTTGGTATTATAGAAAATGTGCAGGAGTCAAAGGAATAAAGTGATAAACTACAGCACAGAAGATGGAAAGCGGGAAGACCCTCCCTCCTTGGGTAAGCCGTGCGTGAAAATGAAAGCAGCAAGGAGCAAACCAGCCTTTCACAGGGGGCAGCCTTTGGTGGCGTGCCAAGTTGGTCACAGGACCATCTAAATGTAGCGGCTGTGGATAGACAAGGAGGATATAAAGTGAGCGATGCCAGTTTCTAATTGGAAGGCCCTGGGTTCAATCCATCTTTCTGTGCCTGGTGAGTAAAGGGTGGACATTTTTTCTGTTTCGGTGTGCAGACCTTCTAAGTGCCTAAACCCCCTTCATGTATGTATGCATGCAGAGTATCAACTACGCACACTGATGATCCTGCAAGCCGCATCAATGGCTGGCTTAACGAAACACAAAAACAATCAGCATGCATGCTCCCAAACACAAAACATGCAGACTGTGCAGCAAAACCCTGTCTGCACAGTGCGGGCAAAAACAATGCGCACACACACACACACACACACACACACACACACCACACACACATACTCGCATGCGCGCGCACACACACACACACACACACACGCATCTGAGAAAAATCGAAGTGCTGAAAAGAAAGAAAGAAAAAACAAAAAAGGATTCCTTTTGCTTCTGGTCAGTGTGAAGTGATGGTAGATGTGTGATTCAACTGATTGTAGAACTTGGCCTTGGTTAGTTGGTAGTCAGGATGAAGACATTTTTTATCAATCCATTCTTGGGCGACACTGGTGTCATAAATTAATGGGGAAAGAAAAGAAAGAAAACAAGAAACCCAAGGATGTCTTCTTTTGTTCAACACTGGAGAGAAACTCCATAAAGGCTGATTTCCCAGCCCCCCCCCCCCCCCCCCCCAATTCAAAGGCCAATTAACCTTCTTGCCTTGCTACAGTCATGGTTAAAAAAATTTTTAAAAGGGTGGGGGGTTTGAGTGCTGCACTGCAGCAACATGCTCTCAAATGGGAGTGCAGCCCGAGTTTCACATGGTAAATCCACCCTGACAAAAGAAATGAATTTGAATATGAATACACAGTCAAGCCACATCTGATAATGAATGTGGCCATTTTCCCCCAATTCCTGCTGGCTGCCATGAAGCTTGTGGTCAGCAGCATTGTAGTCAGCCATACCTCCTGTTGCTTAACTTGACAGAGATTAAATTGCTGCAACAGGCCTGTGTATTCACCTGTCTGGTCCTCTTGATTACAACAGGGCAGGGCTGGTAAAAACATCTGTTTGGATGTACTATCACAAGGGGCTGGCTAAACACCAGTTTTCCAGGTCTTCAAAGGCCTGCTACTTGCTAGTTCGTCTGTATACAGGCCATACAGTCTTCGGCCCTTGATTCTAAATCGGTCAGTGTTACACACATTTACATTAAGAAACAATTTTATTCAACAGTCATACAGTACCAATCAATGAAGCATAATCAAATAACAGGATGATCATGATGATGATGATGACTGAGACTAGTACTAAGTAGTACCTGAGATTATCTGGCATGATTATGATAGTAGTTATCACTGAGAAGGCATCCGTTTTGGGCCGTTACTTACTACGTTAAAAAAAAAAAGAAGAAAAAAAAAAGAAAACCCCAATGGCTGGCTAGTCGGTGAGTAGCCTAAACCAGGCTGTCACCGATAGAGCGAATGCATGGATCTGCTTGCTTGAGTAGTTGAACTTGATTGATTAGCTGGTTTAGTGGCTATCTTGATAGTAGATTAGTAGCAGTACAAGTACAGTAGTAGATATGCAACATCCATTGCATTATTATAATTCCACTTTCATTAACTTCCAGTATCCTTTTTCTTCTGAGCAACATAGTCTAAAAGTGATTTAGCAATCACTTCTCTTCATTAAATACTACATATTACCTGCAAGCCAGAATCATTTGTTGCGATCTGTGCAGTTTTTGCAGACGCCAGTATAAAATTTCCAGGATAACAGGAAATGGCGTCATGCCGAACAAGGGAAATCATTCTGCGATACAAAACATCTCAAAACAAAAACAGACATTATCTCGCTTAGATAACTTGTGCTCAGCACACACTTCCCCCCCCCCCCCCCCCCCCCCCCAGTCGGTATCAACCACATGGTTTGGGGTGGGGGTGGGGGGTGGGGTATTAAAACGCAACACAAAAACATGACGTGGCCATCGGTATACACTCAAGTGACCTCAGCTGGACAGAGCGCCATGCTGATGACAAAGGGGTTTTTGGTTGCCTCGTGTGTGTATATGCTGGGTAGGCCTACTGTCGTTTCGTTTTGTTTGTTGTTTGTTTTTGATTAGAGAGAGAGACAGACAGACAGACAAACAGACAGACAGACAGACAAAAAGAAGAGACACACACAAACAAGGGGATGTGTGGGGATAGGACGGGTATATTCTTTATTTGATGCGTATTTTACAATTTGACAAAATCTTAAATAACCATTAATGCAAACCATTAGTGATACATAATAACACATATACATCACCTTCGTGAAACTACATCAACATCAGTCCAATTTCCTTTACATCTGATTTTCATCAGTACTTAATTAATCGACATATCCATGAGCCCATTGCTTAACCCACGACCATTCATATATTTGTATCATTTATCATCACTGATCAGTCTGTCAACATACCAATCAGTTGATGAATCGTTTAATAAAATCAGTCAGTCAATGAAAGAATGTATCCATTGATCAATCCATTGATTTATCATTCATCCATATGACTATTATTCAATTCCATGCAGGCCATTCATCAATCAACAATTCATCAAACAGACTGTCAAATTTACCAACCTATCAATCAATCAAGCACACCCATTAATCAACCAATCAAAGGGTCAACAAATTAACAATCGTTTACTCAATCAACCGATCAGTTCGCTCAATAGCAAGTCCACAATCCACTGATTCATCAAATCACACACACACACACACACATACACACGCACACACGCACGCACGCACGCACACACACACACACACACACACACACACACACACACACACACACACACGCACGCACGCACACACACACACACACACACACACACACACACAGCACGATAACCAACAATAACGAAAAAAAGATACATGTACACACACATACGCATAAACATAAACATACACATACACATACACATACACATACACATACACATACAACAACTAACACCAATGCAAAAAAAAAAAGATAAAACAAAAAATAGACAAATATCATGACAAACTTGAAGACATACAATCAAAAACTTAAAGACATACAGACAACGATCAACAAATTTATATATACAGACAACAATCATTGAACAGACCACAAACACACACACAAACAGTGTGACAAACCTCCCCATTCTCCAATTGTCTTTTCTTTTCATTCGTTTTCCATTTATCTTTGTTTAAGGAAAAGTCCAAACAATTTCCATTCCACGTTGTAAAAGTCTGCACAGTGTTACTTTTGAGATGGTATTAATGTTAGTCTGATTAACAATAGCTTTTGTTTCTTTTTCTTGTCATAGTAGATTTTCGGCTTCTTCCTTTGTCTTATCCTTTTCGAGTAAGGTGATCAATGATATGATGACACACTTTGTTTGTGAAGGTACGATTTTGAGCGTCTAAGGGTTTCAGATTTTCCAGATTGAAAATTCTTATTGAAATGACATTGCCTGCAAGTTTGTCGCACATTCACTTCCCTTAACACCAGCGTGTCCAGAGCAGAAGATCTACGTGATATTTTATAGGTCAATACTGCTCATTGTTTTGTGCTAGTCTGAGGTTCCTACTTTATTAACACTTTTTGAATTAGGTTCATTGAGTCAGTCAGGATGAAGGCTTGACTTTCTTTCATTTCATCATCCAGTGAAGTTAACAATTGGAGTGCATGTGTGACTGCCTCAATTTCCACTATCATGCTGGAGATTGAGGTATCGTAAATAACGTTTTCTTCATGTATGGTGTTTCCATTCTCTTTTGACAGTGAATCCCTATCCAGATTTTGCAGTTGGTGACTGAGCCATCCGTGCATATGAATATGTCTATGGGGATGAATCTTAGTTACTCCATGAGTAGTTGAATCTGCTTTCCCTTCTGGCCATTCGCTACAAAGTCTCCCAATATTTCTCTTCATTAATGTTTTGTATAGATTTTTGAAATGGTCAGATGTTTTTCCCAATCCTTTATCAATTTATGTTGGCTGACATAAGGCTGAACGAATTCTTTTGCCTGTCCCGTTCATGATTTTCCGCGTTGGGGTCTATTGCCTTTTACATGTACTGTTCTGACCATCTCGTAGAGTGGATTTTCCAATGCCCTGAATATGCTTTCACTTGTTCTATTTTCTGTCTGTCCTGTATTGAAGGAAGGTAAAGCAGATGTCGCACAGTCTCCTTGGGTATGTCTTTTGTGGTATTGAGGATCATTTTCATTGCTTTGTTTTGTATTCCGTCTAGTTTTAACAGGTTTGTCTGTGACAATGTACACGCAGTGAGGCCAAGTCTATTGTCGATTATACTCTGCATTACAATTTGGTATAGCTGAAAGAGATGACGTTGTTCAATGCCTTTAGCCGCCATTGTTTTCATTGTTGAAAAACCCTTTTTCATATTTGATTGTAATGGTTTCTACATGTTTTCTGAAGGTTAGCATTCTAGATCTATCAAAACTGATGCCAAGGTAGAGTATGTTGTTTGTTCGCTCAATGTTGATTCCTTTGAACGTAAACAGGTGGAATACTTTCACTTGTTGGTTTGCTATCAAGGATGCAGAACAATGTTTTGGTGGGGTTGATTGCCAATTCGATTTCTTGACACCGCTGATCTACGTTGTTTAACTGTTCTTGGACTACTTTGTTTCTTTCTAATACATTTTTACCTGTCTTGTAGATGAGTCCATCGGCAGCTGACGACGAACTCATCTGCAAGACATATATTATGGTTAGTTTTAATCACAATTATACGTTCTTGTCGTTGTTGTTTCTTGAATTAATTATAAGATATTTCTTCCTGTATTGATTATACATATCCCTGAAATGCTTAAGTTTTGGGTTTAAAGCATTTTGTTTAAATGTTTCAAACAGCGAATTTTTGTTGTCGTATTTGTCCGTTCTGTTTATATGCTTATTTACTGATATATTTATTCATCTATTTGTTTATTTAGTTTATGATATAATGGGGTATCTCAATTTTAAGGTAACAACATGTAAATACATACATACAATAGGCATACACACATATATATACACATCCCATCACACACACACACACACACACACACACACACACACACACACACACACACACACACACCACCACACACACACACACACACACACACACACAATGTGCATACATACATAGCAGCAGGGGACGTGTTTAAGGGCTAATGTTTTTAAAAGAATTTTATTACCATTATTCCTAATGCTGTAAAAGCAGGCAAGTCTGACAGTGCTAAACAGAAGAATGATATAAAAGATAAACAAAACAAAACAAAATAGAAGAAAAAAAAACTTTTATTTCATTCGTGTTCTGATCCCAGTACAGAACACCAAATGAAACAGCACTGAGTTTCGGCGCTTTATGGTCACGAATGATTAAAAATTTGATTTAAACCAATAAGATGGGCCCCCTTCAAAATATGAGTGGTAACTGGATCAGTCTGTTATGATTGGTGTCATGCATTTTATTAGCATTTGTTTAGGATTATGAGCTAAGTTTTATCTGCCCACGATGATTGCATGTGTGTGAAAGAAAGAAGGAACTGAGAATAAAAACCCGGGATTTCTCCAACCCAAAGTAAAAATCACACCCCTAGACCAACGAGCCACTCTAAAAGTAAAAAGGATGGACTGAATTCTGGCTTCTGTAGGGATGCTGGGGGCTCTTTGAGTATAAATAATGTCCCCACCTTCGGGAAATTCTGTGCTAGAAATTTCCTCTTTTCTGTCATTCTCGTTATTTCTGCCTTGTTCCTTTGCTTTCTGTCATTTCTTCCTATCATTTTCTGCCTTGCTGGTCCATTCACCTGTATGTGTTTCCTATAACGTTTTGCATATTTTCTCTTAGGATTGATAATTGGGTACATGTATTGAGTACACGTTTGGCTCTGGGGAAGTGAGATTATCAGAGCCAGTTTTGGGTAATTCGGACCCATTCTTGTATATGTTTTGGTGTCCTTTTGTGTTTGAATTTGTATTCAGGTATGTTAGTTGTGTTTGAATTTGTATTCAGGTATGTTAGTTGTGTTTGAATTTGTATTCAGGTATGTTAGTTGTGTTTGAATTTGTATTCAGGTATGTTAGTTGTGTTTGAATTTGTATTCAGATATGTTAGTTGTGTTTGAATTTGTATTCAGGTATGTTAGTTGTGTTTGAATTTGTATTCAGGTATGTTAGTTGTGTTTGAATTTGTATTCAGGTATGTTAGTTGTGTTTGAATTTGTATTCAGGTATGTTAGTTGTGTTTGAATTTGTATTCAGGTATGTTAGTTGTGTTTGAATTTGTATTCAGATATGTTAGTTGTGTTTGAATTTGTATTCAGGTATGTTAGTTGTGTTTGAATTTGTATTCAGGTATGTTAGTTTGTTTGAATTTGTATTCAGGTATGTTAGTTGTGTTTGAATTTGTATTCAGGTATGTTTTTTAAATCCCCTGAGCGATGGGTTGGATGGAGTGGTCGACGCGGGTGGCTTCTCCTTGGATTGTGTGCTCAAGTGCATTGATGTATGTGCTTCGTTTTGTTTTCCTTTTTTTTCCCTGTTGAAGTATTGTATGTGGATGGTTATAGTCCTGATATGGCTCTACGCAGTCGGCCGGGCTTTAAGCAACAATAACAACGAGAATACTGGGGTCATGATCTTTGTAGACCCAGGGGGAAAATATTGGACTGACTTGCAGGGTGACTGAGGACAGAGAGGGTGAAAGATGTGCTTGCGGTGACATGGGATAGATGCATATGGAGGGCCATGATCGCAACGCCGTGCGGCGGGGCACATGATGACATGATGATGATGATGATGATGATGATATCTTTGTGAAGGCATGATCTCAATATTGCCCCTGAAGCGCTTGAACAGTTCAGTTGATGTTGCATCAGGGCAGCTTGTGAATATTGGACAAATGCTGTTTGAGAAGTTTCTAGCATAATCTGCAGAATACCGAGCCTCTGCGCCACTCACACAATGGTAACTGATCTAATCAATCAAAATTAATGTTGTTCATGAAGGCACTGAATTTCAGGCTTTTGAGTTACAACTTCACTAATAAGCTTTCATATTTATTACAATAAGTGATTCTTCTCTTCATCAAACGACTTCCATATTTCGTATTAATATTACGATGTGAATGCCGAAAGTTTGGTTCATAATTCATTCTATGAACAGCGTTCATTTTGATTAGATCAATTACAATTTTGTGATTTTGCTAATGGTGCATAAGCCGGTCATCGGCAGATAATGTCGGAAATCTCTGATACATCATTAGTCCAACAATCACAAGCTGCCCTTCTGCAACATCGACAACGATTGAAACGCCCACGCACCCCTCGGGCAATGCTGAGGTCACGCCTCCACAGAGATCGTTTCCCATAGTCCAGCCGAGGCCTTCGCGACACAGTCCAACCAATCCTTCTAAGTCACCCTGCACAAGGCCACTCGTGACGTCAATGTCTCGGTCGTCTGCTAAAACCATGTGCGTATCAGAAGTATCACTGCACTGCAGCTTTTCAGCATCAGTTTGAGCTCGACGTTTGATGCATTTTAGATTGCCGCTGAATTTTGTAACCTTCCAATGTAAAAAATATTCAAAAGGGTATCAATTATTTTAACATCTGTTATTCAAAACGTAATTTCATCTTGAAAACGCCAGTTGGTTGTACCGTATTTGGAAACGCTCGGCAGCATCATATAATTGAAATTAAAACGAGGCTCTTACAGATTGTATATACCTCCTTCTGCCAAAGAGTGACAGTGGGTTGCTTTTCACCTTGCAGTCAAGGCCGTGCAGTGTCCTCTACTGAACTACCGCCGAAGATAACGAAGCCGTGTCCTTAAATCCTCAAAAGTGCAAGGTAAATGGAACACATTTTATCACTTGTGCATTGTCCCTTATTTTGGTAGGTTTTTGTAATAGATAATGGTTTCATATGTTACGCTTTCTACCGCAGATGAAATACAGTCTGGGTCAAGTAAAATCTTCCATCAGTTCATGCCCAAGGCTTAGGCTATGTCTACGCCTTGGGCATGTGAGAGGAGTAGGAAAATTTATTGATTTACTTGCTTTTTTCCTGTAGATTAAACGGACATTATTCGATAAGACGGAGTGTTACAAAAGGCTTAAGAGAATCGCCGCCTAAACCACAACTGCGCGATTATTTTGTGCACGGTCGCCGGTCTGAAATTTTTTGTGGAAAACAGAATTTCAATTTGAGGATAGGTCCTGTCACCGTTAGTAAAAGTCTGTGTTCGATGTCAACGATCGTTTTCCTTTTCTAGATTTATCGTGAAAAGAGATACAGGAGGGGGTGGGGGGTAGAGAAAAAGAGACAGCAAATCATGCTTTTGCCATAAAATTTCTGCACTGCTGACAACCACACAGTGTAGGAATGTTACAAAAAATGTCAAATATTAAATATGTAATTACCATCATTTATGATCATTGAAAAGAGAGAAAAACAAACAAAACTTTAAAATGGTATAAATTTTTTTTTCTAGATTGGTTGTCTGTAAAGCCCCAAGGTGATTGCCATGATAAATTACAACAGTTATTCAATACCATTAAGCTTTGTTTTTGCTTGGTCCATTGCTTTCTGTCATTTCTTCCTATCACTTTCTGTCTTGTTGGTCCATTCACCTGTTATTGTTCAGTAAAGTCTTACGTACTTACTCTTAGGATAGATAATTGGGTTTGTGTATTAAGCACATTTTTGACTCTAGGGAAATGAGATATGCGGAAGCAATTTTAGGTAATTTAGGCCTGTTTTGATATATATGTTTTTGAGTCATTAGTTATGTTAACCCTTTGACTCCCGCACCCTATCCACCAACTGCAAAAAACAAACCTTTGATGCCTTCACCCTATCCATCAGCTTCCTGCAGGAAGCTGGTGGACAGGGTGAAGGAGTCAAACTCAAAGGGTTAAGTTTTTGCTTTGCTAGCATGATTGACAATGCGGGATTGTGGTGGACAGGGTGCGGGAGTCAAAGGGTTAAACACCAACTGCAAAAACAACCCTTTGATTCCCTCACCCTATTCATCATATTCTCGCAGGAACCTGGTGGAAAGGATGAGGGAATCAAAGGGTTAGGTTTTTTTGTTTTGCTAGCATGGTTGACAGTGCAGGATGCTGGTGGACAGGGTGTGGGAGTCAAAGGGTTAAACAACAAAACAATAAATCCCTGATGGAGCGGTCAGTTCCAGGGGCATCTCCTTAGATATATATACTGAATGCATTGATATGTGTACTTAATTTTCTTTTCCTTTCTTTTTCTTGTTGAAGTATTTTATACGTTTTGAAACGGTTATTGCCTGGGTATGGCTCTACGCAGTTGGCTAGGCTTTAAACAAGAATAACAGTAAGCCTAATTAATGAACATACAAACTTGAAAGCCTGTAGCTAGTACTAAATTGGTGAAAAGAGCTCACTCAGTTTCCTGGTTACATAGAAATGGAGTATTTATTAATAGATTATAGATTGATTACTAATTAAGATGTTCAGTATACTGAGTTTAAAAATAAGAAAAAAGAAGAGGTGATTCACAGACTGAAATGATTTTTAACATGCTCTTCTAGAAATTTCATCTTGAAATTTTGATTTAAAAATTCTGCTGGTAAGTGGTAAATGACAATGTGTTATTTCAGTTGTCTACCCTAACAAGCAAATCTTTTTGAAATAGTTTTAATGGTTTTTTTCTTTGCTAGCGTCAATACACACTTTTTCATAAGCTGTCGCACAACATGACAGATAATGTGTTATATGTAAATTACTAAATATGTGTGTACATGAGTGTGTTTGGAGTAAGTGTGCATAAGTATATAATATATACATGTGCATACCATTATATGTAAACACACACACACACACACACACACACACACACACACACACAACACACACACACACACACACACACACAACACAGTGACACACACACACACACAGTGACACACACAACACACACACAGTGACACACACACACACACACAACACACACACACACACACACACACACACACACACACACACACACACAAACACAACACTCTCTCTCTCTCTCTCCTCCTCCTCTCTCTCTCTCTCCTCCTCTCTCTCTCTCTCTCTCACTTTCTGGAAAGTGAACTCACTTTGTTTTCTAGAAACAAAACTAACAAAACTGAAGAACATTTCAGAAGAAAGCAAACAGAAATAAAGAAACAGTGAATACAGAAGAGAAACGTGGAACAGAAGAAAATTACATGCACTCTTGACTTCAAACTAGTTAGCTTTTAAATTGAATCAAAAATATTTGTAGACACCCCAGTGTAAACATTGTTAGAAAATATGTTGCCTGTCAAAAGTGTTTGCACAGCAACGTCAGTGCCTGTACTGTCTCTCTGTACGGTGAAAACATTGCTTGTGCAGACCGTCTGTTCAGCAATATCGGTTTTATCCATTGGTACTGTCTGAGTGCTTACCTCCAGCAGGATGGGTACCTGAAGGTTTTGCGATTAAAACTTTACTTTCATATTATTAGTCCAGTATTTAAAGGATCTACATAGGATATTAGGTTTCCTACCCCCTCCTTTCCCACTCTATATCTAGTGATAAACTTCGTGCTAGTGTTTTTGTATTAGAACTACACCAAGGTCTTGTTTCAGCACACGACCTGCATACATTGTTTATCCAACGGCATGAATATTCCACAGCAACAAAGATTTGTTCACAACAAATTTCTACAGAAAAATCTTCTATTCCATTCAGGAAAACAAAAATACATGCGTACAGAGAAAATAAAAGTGGTACTGAACTGTGGCAACAAGCCTCCCAGAGGAGAGGAGCCCTATTTTATGTGGCGAATTAAATTGTGACCAAAGCAACAGAACTTTTTATAAATATATATGAATAACTTAAGTTAAAAGCACAGTATTTATATATAGGCCTACATTATAAATATGAAACTTAAAAACAGATGGCTGAGATTTTGATGGTGATAAAACGGCATCTTGCTCAGCAGGACATTCCAGTATAAACTTAAAAGTGAGAGTTTATTATGACAGTGGTTTAAGACTTGCAGAACAGGTAAGTCAAGTGAGAAAGAGTTGGCAGATCCTTCGGTTCAACTGGACCAAAGAGATGGTGTGAGAAATGGACAGCACAATGCTCAAGCTGACTTAAGATGGCATTTTATACTATCAGAAGCTTTTGTTTTGAGAATTGCATGCATCTGTTTTATTTACCGTTCAAATGCAGGAGAAAATCCTAAACCAAGTGTTATGTGAATCAGCAAAGCAAGAGCAGATGAGCTGACTGACTGTTTAGGACTACGTATGTAAATTTTGCACAAAAATTATCAAAATGTCCACATACACTCATGATACACTGGCATCAATCTGTGACTGGATAATCATAAATCAGCCTGAGTCGTCCCACTCATACCCAGGTTGGGGGAGGTCGGCACCCGAGTCGCTCCTTTTATCTGGATGAATAAGGACCTTACTCACTATGAGACATTTGAATGACAATTTGATAATAATGATAGACTAGGCCTAATGCTACTGTTTATTACAAATATCAGCATTAATAATCATTCTATTTAGGCATATATACAGTGCAAACAGTGCATGTCAGACTGAGAGTGTCCTTGTGCACTTTAGATAGCAACAAACTAAAAAAGGTTTTGGGAGGTTTGTCATGCCCATGTATTTATGCAGTATAGGCCTAAACTCAGTTGGACATTCACCAGTTTAACAGGTATGCTGAAATTTTAAATTAAAAAGAAATCACATTTAAAACATTGATCATAATCATTACACCTAGGCCCTATTTTCTGAAAATTTCAGACTTGTTTAGTATAATAGTACTAATTTTAGAAGTTCAGCATGATTGTGCAACAGCTCATCACACCTTTAGTATTTGCTGTATACAAACATATATTTGCTGAGCTGTGTCTGTCAGACATTAATCAGCAAAATCATTGTGTGGGTGTACACATGCCGAGGGACATGGCACGACGTGTCTGATACACATTGTCCCTGCCATCCCTAGAGTCATCCTGTACACTTTGATGCTTGCTATATTTGCCACGTTGTGCAAGCTTTAGCCTTATCCAGTCTGACATCAAAAGTTGAGACGTTTACAAGTTGACAATGAGGGACAGCAGACCTTTGAAGTTTGGCCACCCATCGCCACAGTTTGCAGAGTCATCTAGACTGACAGCCAGCATTAAACTGAAGCTTATATTTCGATCAGTGGTAAAAATCTCTGCACTAAATTTTACACAGAAAGTAAAAAATGCATTGTCTTAATTGTGGTGAGAAATGAAGTTGAAATTTTTATAGGTTTAGCTGATATGACCAAAAGAAAACAGTTAATCGGCATAGATAAGCCTATAATGGCCGCCGAATGCATTAACAACAGATGCCACACCTATTATCGGTAGTATGGTCTGAAACAGTAAGCGGGTAATTTAATCTGCACCAGATTTTACACAAGCTGGAAAATGCATGTTCTTATTGGTGATTAGTAAGATCGTAGAAATAAACATACCTGTAATGTTTGGGAGATGCTTCGGTACACTCCACAATGCACGCCCACTGCCACATCAGCAACTGAGAGTAAACTCATGAAAATGACCAGGTCATCATGAGAAAAGTACTGACTTTGGTACTCAGATCAGTAATTATTGGACACATGAATACATTATGAAACACGGAGCAATTGATTGGCTATCCAGGCCAGCCAAGCCTGTCACAGTCTTCTGCTGAATTTTTTGTGCGTGCATCTATAGTCACTGATTGTGACATCCTGACACTGCGTTCTTCCATAGCTATTTTAGATTTATAACTATGATCATAATGTCACTGATGCATGTGAGACTTCAAATCAGTGGAATGAAAAAAAAAAGAATGGAGATATAACTGCTGTAGATTTTTTCAAAGTATAGTACATGTATAATACCTCAGGTAGTGATATAATATTAACCACTGCCAGCAGAGTGATTTTGTAAATGGTACAAAAACGTTTTTGATAAAATGGTAGTAGTATGAAGGTTTCCAAACTAACACTACAGTAACAGTCACACTGAGTGTACTGTGTAGTCACATTCTATCATGTTAATTAATGTTTTTGTAACTGAACTGATTCT
>JAPXFY010000035.1:32239134-32241634 GCA_030674185.1 Monoplex corrugatus
ATGTAAGCACACACACACACACACACACACACACACACACACACACACACACACACACACACACACACACACACACACACACCACCAACACAAACACACACACCACATGCCTGCATGTATGCATTGCAAACACACACACATTCTCTCTCTCTCTCTCTTTCTTATCTTCTCTCTCCCTCTATCTCTCTCTCTTTCTATCTCTCTCTGTCTCTCATTGATCTGGTTAACAAAGAGGCAAAGGCAATGTCACCCTGAGAGAGTAGTTTTTGTGAGGAGTTCTGTAAGGTGGTTGTAATTTGCAGGTGGCAAACAGTGTTAAAAGTGCCTGGGTGGAGTGGAGAGTTGTGTGGACGGGGAGTGGGGGGAGGGGGGGGGCAGGCTTTAAAATTTGTGCAGTAGTAATTGTGGAAGTGTTTATGACAATAACGATATATATTTTTTTTGGTAAGCATAGCACACATGACAACACACACACACAGCGCACCACGCACGCACGCACGCACGCACGCACGCACGCACACACGCACCACGCACGCACACACACACACACACACACTCACACACTCACTCACATCACTCACTCACACTCTCTCTCCCTCCCTCCTCCTCTCTCCCTCCTCCCTCCATCTCTCTCTCACACACAAAACACACACCAAAACACACACACACACACACACACACACACACACACAACACACACAGCACACAGAGGCATTTCGGACATGACCTTCAGTTCGCTTTGCTATGACTATATATGATCAGTCTGACCTTGCTCAAGGTTAGGGTAGTTGAAGCAGCAAAGGACACAGTGAGTGAATTGTCCTCTGCCTGTCCTGAATGATCGTACGGGATAGCCCTTTACCTTTGTTGAGCAGACCTGCAGGCCTGCCTGTTGTTGTCCAACTCAGTTGTCTTTTTACTGTACGGTACTGGTGTGAAGCACATTTGTGGTCATGTACAGCCTATTGTTAGTTCAGGATGCAGGATTTGAACTAAGACATCTGCTGATGTGCATAGTGTGTGTGTGTGTCACTGTGTGTGTGTGAGTGAGTGGAGGACACAGGTATCTGAACGCAGACATCTGCCGTATGTGCATATGTGTGTGTGTGTGTGTGTGTGTGTGTGTGTGTGTGTGTGTGTGTGCATGCCTGAATGAGTGGATGTTCTAGTGGGTATATTTGTTTAATACTATCAGAAAATGCTGTGCATTTCACGTGAAATGCACGTGATCAAGAAGACGAACCAGGTATTTGACAACAAGAACCAGAAAGGTGGTGTACATTCTATTTAGAATGCACACAATAAACGAGAAGGATCCGGGTATTTTAAGTAGATTGATTAGAAAAAATGCTGTACTTTTCCCCCCCAGGATCATTGCACTCAGGGAGGTTACCTTTGTGTTAACCTTTTTTTTTTAAAGTCCCATTTTCTACACCCGCCTTTTTGCCACAGAAGCTGGAACAGTTTTTACATTGTGATGATGATGATGATGATGATGATGATGATGAGAGTGATAATCATGATGCTATGGAGTTCCATTCAGGATTGAGACTGCATGACAGAGCTGTACTCTACGCTTACTATCATAATAAATCCTGGTATCAACCAGGACCCGATAGATACAGATACCTGCAGTGCTGGTCAGAAGATTTGAGCAACACCCTCAATCAATGACACATCCATGAAGTGGATGAGACTCGACTGTGTGGTTCCAGTCTTCCCAATGAGCCCACAGCACGCCCACTCTGGGTAGGAGCTGGTTAGAGCTGAAAAATACCACACTGATTTTTTAAAGTACTGATGAGGATTTGAACCCATAGTCCGTTGCACTAACTACTACACCATGGCAACTGGTAAGTGCTGTGCGTTTTGTTTGTACAGATAGAATCTACAACTTTGTCTGATGGTTGCAAAGTCATCACCTATGCAGATGACAAGAATCATTTTTTGACAGAGCGGTTCACTACAAACTGGCGTGTTAGATAAATGGTCCAGAACCATCCTCCTAGAATAGTTGAGTACCAGTAATGAAGAGATGAACTGAGGAAATCCTGAACTGGAAAACACGCACGCATACACGCACGCACGCACGCACGCACGCACGCACGCACGCACGCACACAAAACAAAATGGCATGATGATTCTGAACATTTGTGTGTAAGATTTACACATTTTGAAGATACTGCACAGTTGGCTCATTGGGGTAAAAGTCATGCTTTTGCTGTCATCTTGAGCCGCCTATATCAAGATCTTGCTCTGCAGTGAACCAACTTGGCTCCTATTGACTGCTTGGGCTTGCAGTTCTTGTGATGTAAAAACTTGAGTGAAAATGGGAGGTACTTCTCATGCAAGGTTTCTGCTCCTGGAAGTGCGGTTTTCATTGGTAAGATTTTAATGATACTCTGTGAAAATCGGTGTCATGTTTCCCTGCGGTATTCTCCCTCTGCTTGAGTGTCAGCCTCGTGTTCACACCATGGCTGATTGCTGGCCAAAGCAGCCC
>JAPXFY010000035.1:32246634-32261634 GCA_030674185.1 Monoplex corrugatus
TGTCCTGCCGCATGGCGTTGACGATAATAGCCCTCCATATGTATCTGTCCCTTGTTGCCGCGAGCACATCTTCCACCCTCTCTGTCCTCAGCCACCCTGGAAATCCATCCAATATTTTCTCCCTGGGTCTGCCTGGTGTTCTCTTTCCCTCCAGCTTTCCTGTTGTGACCAGGTGCTGTAATCCCCCTTCCTCATATAATGGCCTATAAATGTTGCCCGTCTTTTCCTAATCTTCCTTATGAATGATCTTGTGTCTGCCTCCGTCTCGTTTGTTTTCTTTGCTGTCCATGGAACTCAACGTTTTTCTTAGAAATCACATCTCAGCTTCGTCAGTCTTGTTGTGGCTTTGCGTGTCCATGCCTCACAACCATATAACATTATCGGTTCTATATAACATTAAAGAACTCTCTTCCTGATGTTAGATGATAGGCATTTGTTGGTAAGAATGCTTTGCATCTTCTTGAATGCTGTTTTGGCTAGAATCGGCTATTTCTGATGTGCATCTGCCATCTGGTGAGATGACCTTCCCAGACATTTAAACTTATCAGCATGTGTGTGTGTGTGGTGTGTGTGTGTGTGTGTGTGTGTGTGTGTGTGTGTGTGTGTGTGTGTGTGTGTGTGTGTGTGTGTGTGTGTACTTAATGACAGTGCTGATAAACGTCTTAAAAGTAAGTATAAAACGAGGAACGGTGTGAATAACATCTGAACTTGACCAGCAAGATAACAAAACAGTCAGCGCTGTGTAAGCCACTGTAAGGTCACTGATTTTTCTTACTGGTTGTAACTCCTATGAGCTATACCGCTATAACAAACAGGTATCCCTCTCGTTTGAATTTCGTTGCAGACGGACACACCCGTATTTATTGATAAACCAGCAAACTGCCCATCTCTGTGACAGTGGGAAGGATTGTGAAGACATCTCTTGCAGTCAAAACCTGTTATCAGACCAGTTACCACTTGCGTCTTGTGATAAGGAATCCAGGTCACAGGCCTTGTCCAGGGCAGTGTCCCGCCAGTCTGTGCATGTCATTGAAACCTTAGTTTCACATTATCAGGCTTTGCTGTCAGTCAGGACTGGGTGTGTGGCTGGTCACTTTGCTTTAAGTGTCTTCTCGTGATGAGTGTTTGATGCATTGTTGAACAGAGGGTATCGTGAACGTGCTGTGAGAGAAAATACTGTTCAGATCTTACACGGTGTCTGTATCAACCTGGTATTGGTCGAGTTTTGTTCATCTCTTTGTAAGAAGGATTCGTGTTTTGTTTACCTTTCTGTAAGAAGTATTCGTTCGAAAAATGTCGCTGTCTCCTTGGTACAGTGCGCAGTCGAATCCCATGCTCGGGACTAGGGCAAGGGTGAGTGTTACTTTGACTATTATGATAAGTTGGTTGTGTGGAGTTGTGTGCTGAAATGAAGGTACCGTTATTACTGCTTCATGATATCAAATGTATATAGAGTACTGTACATGTGCCGTTTGTAAGTTTATGGGATATTTGGGGCTGTAGATTTTAGTGTCCTTAGTCATGTTTGTATTCAGGTTTGATTTTTTAAAATCCCCTGGTGACAAATTGGATGGAGTGGTCAACACCAAGGGTATATATATACTTAGATTATGTGTGCAAATGCATTGATAGGTGTACTTATCTCCCGTTGGGTTGCCGGGGGCTCCTGCAGTATAAATAGTATCCCCACCTTCTGGAAATTCTGTGCTAGAAATTTCCTCTTTTCTGTCACTCTCTTTGTTTCTGCCTTGTTGCCTTGCTTTCTGTCATTTCTACTTATTTTCTGCCTTACTGGTCCATTCACCTGTATTTTTTCGATAAACGTCTTACGTACTTTTTCTTCGGATTGATGATTGGGTACATGTATTAAGTGCATTTTTGGCTTAAGGAGGTGAGATATGCGGAAACAATTTTAGGTAATTTATGCCTGTTTTTATATATGTTTTGGTGTCCTTGTTATGCTTATATTTGTATTCAGGTGTGTTTTTTTAAATTTCCCCTGTGCGATAAATCGGAGGAATGGTCGCTACACCAGGGGCATGTCCTTAGATTATGTGCGCGAATGCGTTGATATGTGTACTTAATTTTCTTTTTTTTTCTTTTTTTGTGTGTTTTGAAGCAGTTATAGCCCTGATATGGCTCTGCACAGTCGGCTGGGCTTTATAAACAACAATAAAAGAAAGAAAGGTGTACTCTGTTTTCTTTTCCGTTTTTTTTTTTTTTTTCAGTGAGGTACGGTGTACATTTTGAGATCGTTATTGCCCTGTTATAGCTCTGCGCAGTTGGCTGGGCTTTAAGCAACAATAACAATGTCTTGTCATTTTGCTTCTTAGACAGTTGATGATTTTGATGCATTGAAATACTGTTGCTGACGTTTGCCAGTGTTTGGACCAATCATGATATTATTTCCCCAGTTTGATAAATTTGATGGAGTGGTCAACGCCAGGACCATCTCCTTATATGTGTACTTAATTTTCTTTTCCTTTTTTCCTGATGAAGTATTGTGTACGTGTTGAAACAGTGATAGCCCTGATATGGCTCTGCGCAGTTGGCTGGGCTTTAAACAAAACTAACAATTCAGTGATAATTTACACTAAAGACACTTATATGCTGATTGATTGGAGTTTGAGGCTTATAATGTAAAAAATTTTTTTTTCTCCACTCTGTGTGTGTGTGGTGTGTGTGTGTGTGGGGTGTGTGTGTTTTTTGTGTGTGTGTCTGTTGTGTGTGTGTGTGTTGTGTATGTGGTGTGTTGGTGTGTGTGTGTGTGTGTGTGTGTGTGTGTGTGTGTGTGTGTTGTGTGTGATCTCTGTGTGTGTTGGTGGGGTGTGTGTGTTGTTTGTGTGTGTTGGTGTGTAATGGGCTGTGAACTAGTGTAACGAAAACAAGAACGATATATCATTATTATTACTGTTTATCACTTGCCTGCTCTGCATTATTCACACAAGGACACCTTCATGACGTTCGTCAGTTCAGTGTTTATCTTGACTTTTCAATGTCACCGGCGGGGCAATGATCTGTGCTTGTGATATCTCAAAAATTTTCCATATAACTCACAATCCCCAGGGTGGGTGGGGTGGCCACAACGCGTGATGAGCCCCTCGTAGGCTGAGGGCTTAGGTGTGCACAGATAGTGGGCGTGTGAGTTGGGTCACGTTCACTGGCTTGCATTTCTATTATCTATATCATATGGGTACAACCTTTGCTGACCATGCAGTAGGCCTACATGCTGATGGTGTATTTGATGTACACAGCAGGCTGAAGTGACTAAAGGTTCTGATGTCTTTGTTTGCTTGTATACTTTTTTTTTTTTTAAATTGTTTAGATTTTTTCTCAGATGTCTGTACGCCTATTGTTTTGCCCATATTGTCCTGATGGTATGTTTTTGCACTGTCTGCTTGTTTGGTCTTTGATGGGCGTAAATGGTGGGTGCAGTTAAGTTCAGGCATTATTATTTCAACCCAGAAATATAGTGCATTGATATTAAAGTTCTATCCAGGACTATGGTGTTGTAGAGAGAGAGAGAGAGAGAGAGAGAGAGAGAGAGAGAGAGAGAGAGAGAGAGAGAGAGAGAGTGTGTGTGTATGTTTGTGGTGTGTGTGTGTGTGTTTGAATTTAGTGTATGGCATTAAGGTTGATGCATTGGATTAACCTTTGTGTGTTTGCCTGTCCCATTATAATATAAGTAGTTTTAGATATGAGACCGATGGTGTGAATTCAGTGTTGAAGCATTTTAGTGTTCAGGTATTAACCCTTTCACTCCTGCACCCTGCCCACCAGCATCCTGCATTGTCATCCATGCTAGCAAAGCAAAAACTTAACCGTTTGATTTCCTCACCCTATCCACCAGCTTGAGCAGGAAGCTGGTGGATAGGGTGAGGAAATCAAACAGTTGTTTTTGCAGTTGGTGGATAGGGTACGGGAGTCAAAGGGTTAAAGTCTGCCTTTTGTGTTGAGTAGACATACAGTGAAGTTTGGTGGCTGTACAACTATTACAGTTCTGAAGTTTGGTGGCTGTACAACTATTACAGTTCTGAAGTTTGGTGGCTGTACAACTATTACAGTTCTGAACTGTTTGTATTTGGTGGTTGTACAACTATTACAGTTGTGAACTTTGGTGACAGTACAACTATTAGTATTACAGTTCTGAATTGTAAGTATCTGGTGGCAATACACTATTACAGTTCTGAACTGTATCTGGTGGAAGTACAACTGTCACAGTTCTGAACTGTATCGGGTTGCAGTACAACTGTTACAGTTCTGAACTGTAAGTATCGGGTGGCAGTACAACTGTTACAGTTCTGAACTGTAAGTATCGGGTGGCAGTACAACTGTTACAGTTCTGAACTGTAAGTATCGGGTGGCAGTACAACTGTCACAGTTCTGAACTGTGAGTATCTGGTGGCAGTACAACTATTACAGTTCTGAATTGTAAGTATCTGGTGGCAATACAATTATTACAGTTCTGAACTGTATCTGGTGGAAGTACAACTGTCACAGTTCTGAACTGTAAGTATCGGGTGGCAATACAATTATTACAGTTCTGAACTGTATCTGGTGGAAGTACAACTGTCACAGTTCTGAACTGTAAGTATCGGGTGGCAATACAATTATTACAGTTCTGAACTGTATCTGGTGGAAGTACAACTGTCACAGTTCTGAACTGTAAGTATCGGGTGGCAATACAATTATTACAGTTCTGAACTGTATCTGGTGGAAGTACAACTGTCACAGTTCTGAACTGTAAGTATCGGGTGGCAATACAATTATTACAGTTCTGAACTGTATCTGGTGGAAGTACAACTGTCACAGTTCTGAACTGTAAGTATCGGTGGCAATACAATTATTACAGTTCTGAACTGTATCTGGTGGAAGTACAACTGTCACAGTTCTGAACTGTAAGTATCGGGTGGCAATACAATTATTACAGTTCTGAACTGTATCTGGTGGAAGTACAACTGTCACAGTTCTGAACTGTAAGTATCGGGTGGCAATACAATTATTACAGTTCTGAACTGTATCTGGTGGAAGTACAACTGTCACAGTTCTGAACTGTAAGTATCGGGTGGCAATACAATTATTACAGTTCTGAACTGTATCTGGTGGAAGTACAACTGTCACAGTTCTGAACTGTAAGTATCGGGTGGCAATACAATTATTACAGTTCTGAACTGTATCTGGTGGAAGTACAACTGTCACAGTTCTGAACTGTAAGTATCTGGTGACAGTACAACTGTCACAGTTCTGAACTGTAAGTATCGGGTGGCAATACAATTATTACAGTTCTGAACTGTATCTGGTGGAAGTACAACTGTCACAGTTCTGAACTGTAAGTATCGGGTGACAGTACAACTGTTACAGTTCTGAAGTGTAAGTATCTGGTGGCAGTACAACTGTTACAGTTTTGAACTGTAAGTATCTGGTGGCAGTACAACTGTTACAGTTCTGAACTGTATCTGGTAGTAGTACAACTGTTACAGTTCTGAACTGTAAGTATCAGATGGCAATACAACTGTTACAGTTCTGAACTGTGAGTATCTGGTGGCAGTACAACTGTTACAGTTTTGAAGTGTATCTGGTGGCAGTACAACTGTTACAGTTCTGAACTGTAAGTATCAAATGGCAATACAACTGTTACAGTTCTGAACTGTAAGTATCTGGTGGCAGTGCAACTGTTACAGTTCTGAAGTGTATCTGGTGGCAGTGCAACTGTTACAGTTCTGAAGTGTATCTGGTGGCAGTGCAACTGTTACAGTTCTAAACTGTATCTAGTAAGGTGCCACCATTTTTTGTTTGTTTGTTTGTTTTGTTTGCTTTTCTATTTTTCTTCTATGCGTTTATTTTTGTTTATTTACTTTTGAAAGTGACTTGACTACAGAATTTTGCCAGGGACAACTCTTTTGTTGCCGTGGGATGTCCTACGTGCGCTAAGTGCATGCCCATGCAGGTTCTCGGTTGTTCGTCTTATCCATCAGTTGAAAATATCGATTAGGAAAAAAAGGAATAGTCGATAATGATTGGAAATGTGAACGATATTCAACAGAAGAGGTTCAGTCTTCACTCCCACATGAAGACCCATATCAGGCACTGAAGACCTGTGTGTCCAGGATCAGTCTTCACTCCCACATGAAGACCTACACCAGGCACTGAAGACCTGTGTGTCCAGGATCAGTCTTCACTCCCACATGAAGACCTACACCAGGCACTGAAGATCTGTGTGTCCAGGATCAGTCTTCACTCCCACATGAAGACCCACATCAGGCACTGAAAGATGTGTGTCCAGGATCAGTCTTCACTCCCACATGAAGACCCACACCAGGCACTGAAAGATGTGTGTCCAGGATCAGTCTTCACTCCCACATGAAGACCCACACCAGGCACTGAAAACCTGTGTGTACAGGATCAGTCTTCACTCCCACATGAAGACCTACACCAGGCACTGAAAGATGTGTGTACAGGATCAGTCTTCACTCCCACATGAAGACCCACACCAGGCACTGAAAGATGTGTGTCCAGGATCAGTCCTCACTCCCACATGAAGACCCACACCAGGCACTGAAAGATGTGTGTCCAGGATCAGTCTTCACTCCCACATGAAGACCACATCAGGCACTGAAGACCTGTGTGTCCAGGATCAGTCCTCACTCCCACATGAAGACCCACACCAGGCACTGAAAGATGTGTGTCCAGGATCAGTCCTCACTCCCACATGAAGACCCACACCAGGCACTGAAAGATGTGTGTCCAGGATCAGTCTTCACTCCCACATGAAGACCCACACCAGGCATTGAAAGATGTGTGTCCAGGATCAGTCTTCACTCCCACATGAAGACCCACATCAGGCACTGAAAGATGTGTGTCCAGGGTCAGTCTTCACTCCCACATGAAGACCCACATCAGGCACTGAAGACCTGTGTGTCCAGGATCAGTCCTCACTTCCACATGAAGACCCACACCAGGCACTGAAAGATGTGTGTCCAGGATCAGTCCTCACTCCCACATGAAGACCCACACCAGGCACTGAAAGATGTGTGTCCAGGATCAGTCTTCACTCCCACATGAAGACCCACACCAGGCACTGAAAGATGTGTGTCCAGGTCAGTCTTCACTCCCACATGAAGACCCACATCAGGCACTGAAAGATGTGTGTCCAGGGTCAGTCTTCACTCCCACATGAAGACCCACATCAGGCACTGAAAGATGTGTGTCCAGGGTCAGTCCTCACTCCCACATGAAGACCCACACCTGGCACTGAAAGATGTGTGTCCAGGATCAATCCTCACTCCCACATGAAGACCCACATCAGGCACTGAAAGATGTATGTCCAGGATCAGTCCTCACTCCCACATGAAGACCCACATCAGGCACTGAAAGATGTGTGTCCAGGGTCAGTCTTCACTCCCACATGAAGACCCACACCAGGCACTGAAAGATGTGTGTCCAGGTCAGTCTTCACTCCCACATGAAGACCACACCAGGCACTGAAAGATGTGTGTCCAGGATCAGTCCTCACTCCCACATGAAGACCCACACCAGGCACTGAAAGATGTGTGTCCAGGATCAGTCCTCACTCCCACATGAAGACCCACATCAGGCACTGAAAGATGTGTGTCCAGGATCAGTCCTCACTCCCACATGAAGCCCCTACACCAGGCACTGAAAGATGTGTGTCCAGGGTCAGTCTTCACTCCCACATGAAGACCCACATCAGGCACTGAAAGATGTGTGTCCAGGGTCAGTCTTCACTCCCACATGAAGACCCACACCAGGCACTGTAGACCTGTGTGCCCACTCATCCATCGGACAGAGTAAGGGGACAACCCATCATTTGCAAGGCAAAACAGTTTTCTTGTATGAAGGTTAAGAAGTGTTTTAATTGTAAACAACTGAAATAATCCAGGGATGGGAGAGTGGGGTGGGGGGGAGGGAGCAGGGCTCCCAATGTTCCGATTTTTCTTGAAAATCCGAGAAAATCCACAGGCTGCTGCTGAGAGAAAAAAAATGTGCTTTCTGAGAAAATGAAAAAAATTCGACTGAAAATTTTTTTCCTGAGAAATAGTTGGCCGTTTGTCAGTTTGCTGATCTCTCATAGCAGACGACGAAATTTCGGTAAGAGATAAATCCGCATCATTTTCCGCCAAGTCACTTCCTTGTCAGGCGCGGCCTGTTTTCAGAACTGATCGCAAAACTTTTGAAGAGTGTGACCATGTCTCGAGCCAGTATTCTGGAGAGAGAGTCTGCCGCGGTGAAAACATTTGACAAACACTGCAAAAAAAAAAAAAAAAAAAGCGGTTTTAGGAGGGAATTTCACGAAAAATTGATGTCATGAAAATGAGCAATATGCTTTCAAAAATAACAGAGGCTGGCAGAGCCAACTGTTTCTTGTGCTGCTGTGAAGTCAATTAAAATAACTATAGTTGAGCAGGCATCCACAAACTTTCAGACCATTTCAAGTCAGAGAAGCACAGATGAGGCAGAAAACTGCAAAGAATCTTGAAGCTGTTCAGTCTAGGTTGTTGTTTAATTTTGTTAGAGCATACATTAGAAAAATACTCACCAAATTGTTTTTCTTGAAATCTGACACCAGTGTATGAATTATTTGCTTCAGTACAAAGGATCATAAACAAGCCCAAATCTGTGCCAGATAGCATCAGATTGCACTGTTTTGCATCTTTATTAAAAAATCCGGACCCCTCAAGATTTTGAGAGATTTTTTTCATTTGGCACTGGACCCCTGAAGGGGAGTCAATTAACATTGGGAGCTTAACGGTTAAAAAATGTTTTGTTTTAAACCACTGAATTACTCCGGGAGAGGGGGTGGGGGTTCAGTTAACATTGGGAGCTTAAAGGTTAAGAAATGTTTTATTTTAAACCAGTGAAATAATCCAGTATGGGGTGGGGGGGTGGGGGGGTGGAAGTCAGTTAATATTGGGACTGAAAGGTTAAAAAATGTTTCACTTGAAATCACTGAATTAATCCATGTGTGTGTGTGTGTGTGTGTGTGTGTGGATTCAGTTAACACTGGGAGCTGAAAGGTTAAGAAACGTTTTATTTTAAACCACAGAAATAATCTGGGGGAAGGTGGGGGGGGGGGGGGGGAGGGGAGTCAGTTAACATTGGGAGCTTAAACTAAAGGTTGAAAAATGTTTTATTTTAAACCACTGAACTAATCCGATGGAGGGGGTGTTTGTGTTTAACATTGGGAGCTTAAAGGTTAAGAAATGTGTGTGTGTGTGTGTGTGTGTGGGGTGGGGGGGGGGGAGCCTAATCATGTGTATTGCAATTTAGTATAAAATTTGTTCACACAATTGCGTCTTGGTCATGGAGTCGTATATGATGCACTGCAGCGAAAGCATTAAACCGGTTCTATTGTGTGTCTGGAATAGTCTGGAATACAGTCGTTTACTGCTCAGTACACTAGTGTAGGGGATTTCAGCGTTAATTCCCTTCTGTGTGTGTGTGTGAGTTACGCATTTAAAACCAAGGAGGAAGAAATGAGCAGACTGGCTGTGTGCCAGTGTTCCCTGATGTAAGGTTATTTGTCTGATTGTGGTGGGACTTGAACCAAGAGGATTGTATTGTGCTGTGTGAAAGAAAGAAGGCTTTTTGTCAAGGGCAAATCATCTTTGGCTTGGCAGAGCAAGACAGGCTGTTGGTCTAGAGCCAAAGGCTCTTGCGAGAGATCCCGTGTGTGATTCCTGCATTGGGAAGTTGTTTTTCTCCCCTTCCCGTCCATTTGTAGTGGTCTGGGTGCTAGCCTTTTGGAAGAGATGGGGAGAGGGGTGGGGGGGGACAACAACAACATTACCCTAGCCCTCCCACCCCTCAAATAAACCAGCCAACCAATAGACCAACCCCCCCCCCCCCCCCCCCGAAAAACAACAACCCAGAAAAAAAAACAAGAAACAAAAAAACAGCTATGGTCATATGTGCAGCATGCATTGATCACACATTCCAATCAATCAACCAGTCAACCAACCAGCCAGCCAACCAACCAACCAACCAAACCAACCAACCACCAACCCATTGAAGTCGAGTTGTTTGGGTTAAATTATAATTGAATATGATTGCTAAAATAGAGGGAAAATGCAAGTTGTGATGGTGGGGATAATTTGGGGATGGGGGAGGGGAGGGGAGGGAGAAGGAAGTAATGCTGCACACTCCCCTATGAGAGCTGTCTGAATTCCATTTGGAAAATCTCATATGACAATATACAGTACGGTACAGTGCCATGCAGTGCAGTATATTATAGTACAGTGCTGTGCAGTACAGTACAGTACAATGCCATGAAGTATAGTACAGTGCCATGCAATACAGTATGGTACAGTGCCATGCAGTACAGTACAATACAGTACAGTGCCATGTAGTACAGAACAGTGCCATGCAGTATAGACAGTACAGTGTCATGTAGTACAGTACAGTGCCATGCAGTATAGTACAGTACAGTGTCATGTAGTACAGTACAGTGCCATGCAGTATAGTACAGTACAGTGCCATGTAGTACAGTACAGTGCCATGCAGTATAGTACAGTACAGTGTCATGTAGTACAGTACAGTGCCATGCAGTATAGTACAGTACAGTGCATGTAGTACAGTACAGTGCCATGCAGTAAGTACAGTACAGTGTCATGTAGTACAATACAGTGCCATGCAGTACAGTACAGTACAGTGCCATGTAGTGCAATACAGTGCCATGCAGTACAGTACAGTACAGTGTCATGTAGTACAATACAGTGCCATGCAGTATACAGTACAGTACAATGCAGTATAGTAAAGTGCCATGCATACATGCAGTGCACTGCAGTGCAGTATAATACCATGTTATGCAATGCAGTACAGTCATAGGATGGACCTCAAAACATTATTTATTAAGATGTAAACTAGAAGCAGCTTGGGTGACTGTGTACAGTCAGAGGACTAAAACATTATTTTGATATAAATAAGAACTAGAAGCGCTGAGTTGATGTGTACAGTCATGGATGGACCTCAAAACATTATTTTTGATAATAAAATGAAGAAACTAGAAAGCGCTGTGTTGATGTGTACAGTCATGGATGGACCTCAAAACATTATTTTTGATAATAAAATGTAAGAAACTAGAAAGCGGCTGATTGACTGTGACGTCATGGATGGACTCAACTTTTGATAATAATGAAGAATAGAAGCGTGTTTGATGTGTACAGTCATGGATGGACCTCAAAACATTATTTTTGATAATAAAATGTAAGAAACTAGAAAGCGCTGGTTGATGTGTACAGTCATGGATGGACCTCAAAACATTATTTTTGATAATAAAATGTAAGAAACTAGAAAGCAGCTGGCGTTGACTGTGTACAGTCATGGATGGACCTCAAAACATTATTTTTGATAATAAAATGTAAGAAACTAGAAAGCAGCTGGCGTTGATGTGTACAGTCATGGATGGACCTCAAAACATTATTTTTGATAATAAAATGTAAGAAACTAGAAAGCAGCTGGCGTTGACTGTGTACAGTCATGGATGGACCTCAAAACATTATTTTTGATAATAAAATGTAAGAAACTAGAAAGCAGCTGGCGTTGACTGTGTACAGTCATGGATGGACCTCAAAACATTATTTTTGATAATAAAATGTAAGAAGAAACTAGAAGCAGGCTGGCCATGTTTGGACTGGTGTTACTGTCATATGGATGGACCTCAAAACATTATTTTTGATAATAAAATGTAAGAAACTAGAAAGCAGCTGGCGTTGACTGTGTACAGTCATGGATGGACCTCAAAACATTATTTTTGATAATAAAATGAAAGAAATTAGAAAGCAGCTGACGTTGAGTGGACAATCACTACCTTCAAAATAGCTCAACGAAGAGCTCAGATGGTTTGATCTGAGCTTTGAGTTTTTGTCCCATCCCTAAATTCTTGGCTCATGATCCGAGTTCTTGAAGTCAATTCCAGTCCTCAGAGGGCTCAGGTTTCATGATCTGAGTTCTTGAGTTCAATCCCAGTCCCCATAGAGCTCATCAGATCTTATGATCCAAGTCCTTGAGTTCAGCTCCAGTCCCCAAAGTACTCAGATCTTATGATTTGAGTTTTTGAGGTCAAACCCAGGTCCCAAAGCACTCAGTGTTATGATTGAGTTCTCAGATTCAATTGCAGTCCTTAACAGTCAAAGGCCTGCTCACTGCCTATCGTAAGACACCAGTTATTGTTCTTGTGGTGTTGGTATTTTTTCATATAGAAATGAGAATCGTCTCTCTGTTATGTGAAGACCTGTCTGTCTATTTTTTTTTTCATATCTGCTTTCTGGTTGTATTAAATATGCGTTCTTATTCTTTGTGTGTTTTTTTTTTCTGGTTCCTGTTTGCTTGAATGATGGCAGTCACACTTGTTTTCGATTTTATAGAGAAATTAGAATCGTCTCTCTGTTATCTAAAGACCCATCTGTCTATCTGTGTTCCGTATCAGGGCTTTTGTCATACTAAGTTTTGGGGTAGTTTTTTTTTCCAAATCATTTTGGATAAGTTTGGGCAGAGGGCATGAAATATAAAGGTAGATGTTAAAGTTTGAATAAAAAAATGAAAGCACACTTTGAAATTCAAATATTGATAGAGGTTAAAGTTGAAAAAACAACAACACCCCCACACTTTGGCAGTCCATATGAAACATCAAAATTTATGGGAACAGTCAACATGCAAAGTCAGAACATGATTGAGGTAACTGAAATGTGGTTTCTAAGAAGAATGTTGAGAGTCACATGGATAGCAGAGAAAACAAACGAGACAGTCTTGAAGGAGGCAGACACAAGAAGATCATTAATATAGATTAGGAAAAGACAAACAACATTTATCGGACATTTTATGAAGACAGGGGAATTAGAGCTCCTGGTCACAACAGGAAAGCTGGATGGAAAAAACACACCAGGTAGACCCAGGGAGAAAATATTGGACGGACTTGCAGGGTGGCTGAGGACAGAGAGGGTGGGAGATGTACTTGCATTGACATGGGATAGATACATATGGAGGGCCATGATCGCCAATGCCATGTGTCAGGGCACATCATGGTGATGATGATGATATGGGGGGTGGGTGGGTGTGGGGGGGGGGAGGAAAGAAATCCAATCCATCCCTGCATGCTTAGCCATCAACTAGTTACATTGTGAAAGAGGTGTGGGAGAATGATACATCACGCATGATGTCACTGATAACAGTGTGCCTGGTGTCTGTGATAATATGACAGCAAGCTGTTGAACAGATAGCAAGCTGTTCGACAATTCATGGCCAAGAGCAAGTGTTCGACAATCTGGCAGAGCAAGCTGTTCGACAATTCATGGCCAAGAGGTGAGGAAAGAAGACAACACAAAGGGAGAAGAAATTAGAGACAGCTGCAAAAGGTCTTAATTTGCCAGTAGTTTGTGTTGAACATGCTGTTCATGTTCATCTGTAATATGATAAGCGGGCATTTGTATTGTGGTGTTTTGCGCTTTCTTCCTTTGTTTTGCACCTTTACCTTCACCTTGGCAAAGCAAAAACTTAACCCTTTGACTCCCTCATTCTGTCCGCCAGCTTCCTGCAGGAACTGGTGGATAGGGTGAGGGAGTCAAAGGATTCAGTTTTTGCAGGTGGTAGATACTGTGCGGGAGTCATAGGGTTAAAGCTAACATTTGATTAGTGAGGTCTGTTCCTTTTGGCTCTTGGGGTGAACAACCTGAGATGATTTGGCTAACGGGGATAACCATCCCAGGGAAGGGGGGAAAAGAGGCTTACCTAATCCTACACCATGCCACCAGAACATCAGTTATGTTAAGATAGGCAATAAGAAGGCCAGTGTAACATACATAGCCCACTCTGGTTCGAACCCACAACCATTAGGATGTGTGTCTTGACACTCAGCCACCAGAACTATTGGAAGACCACAAACCTTTACAAATTGCAAGGTCAGGTCGTTTTATTCATGCAAGGTCGGGTCATTTGATTCAAAGAGTCGTGCTGAAAAACAGGCTCGGCATTTGTTCTGTGGACGTGGAAGGGAGTGCATTGCACGTATGTGTGGTGAGCAGTGAGCTGGATACTAGCTGGAAATGGCACTGCCAGTCAGGCGCTGGAAATCTGGTAATCGCATTAATGGTGGATTACCTTCTAATGTGAGTGGTGTGAGCTGTTGGAGGTTTTAACTCGTGTCACAGAACAACACTTAATTAAATGTGCTCTGTTTGGGTGGTGCTTTTCAAGCACAAGTTTGTTTTATTAAATGTTGTGTTTTGACCGTTTCTTTCGTATCGAAAGGATGTCATTGTTGTTTGTGCTCCTTTGAATATTTGTGTCTAATCCTTTGTGTATCTTTGGAGTTTATCCCACATAACCTTTAGCAAATGAATCCTAATGACAGAACTTACGTCAGCATTTGCAGTATTTTGAAGCTTGTGTACCGCTAGCAGCTCCTCCCCCCTCCCCTGCCAGTCTGGTTACATCCCCCCATGGGGATACTGCTCTTGAGTATAAATAGTATCCTCACCTTGTGGAAAATCTGTGCTAGAAATGTCCTCTTTTCTGTCACTCTCTTTCTTTCTGCCTTGTTCCTTTGCTTTCTGTCATATCTTCCTTATCATTTTCTGCCTTGCTGGTCCATCCACTTGTGTGTGTTCTGTAAAGCCTTAAATACGTTTTTCTATTCGGATTGATACTTGGGTACACATACTAATTGGGTCTTCGGAAGTATAATGTGCAGAAACAGTTTAAGCCAGTTGTTCAGTGCACTTGGCCATGTTTATACATTTGTATTCAGGTTTGTTTCTTTAAACCCCAAGGTGACAAGTTGGGTGGACTGGGCAAGGTGAGGGGTATATTCTGGGATTATGTGGGCAAAGCATTGATATGTATAGTTCATTTTCTTTTCCAGATTATTTTTTTCCAGGGTCATTTAGGTGCTGTGTTATCAGATGATTATAGCCTGATATGGCTCTGCACTATATAGCCCTGATATTGCTCTGCACTTATAGCCCTGATATGGCTCTGCACATTAGC
>JAPXFY010000035.1:32269134-32356634 GCA_030674185.1 Monoplex corrugatus
TTCAGAAAAAACGTCTTTTATTATTGCTCAGTGTGACAGAAATTGTTGTTGCTGCTTGGTGTGACAGACGGATTTCTGTGCCAGTGTGACATTTATATTGATTGTGTAAACAGTATGAACGAAACATGAGATATACAGAAATACAAAGAGCATCGGTTTTACTCCTGCTGCGTTGGTTGTGGTTGTTGTTATTTTTTACTTTTGACGTACGTTGCTCATGTTATTGATGTGAAGTCATGGTGTTGTTATCAGTAGATATGCAAGGCTTGAATCATTTGACATCTTCATCATTTTCATATAGTGAACACTTTAACCCTTTGACTTCCTCATCTTATTCACCAGCTTCCACCTGTGTCCTTAGTTCCTCCTGCCTGTCTACCAGTTTCCTGCAGGAAACTGTAGGAAGTTAGTGGGTAGTCTGAGGGAGTTAAAGGGTTAAAATTATGAGTCAGAACGCAGATCTAACATGTAGTTATACCCTCCTTCACACAGCCACCTGTGCAACTCACCCCTCCCTCCCCACACACAGTCACACACACACACACACACACACAGTCACACACACACACACACACACACACACACACACACACACACACACACGTTACATACTCAGTATACCCACACACACACACTCATACATACATACATACATACATACATACATACATGCATACAAACATACATACATGCATACATACATACATACATACATAACATACATACATACATACATAACATACATACATACATACATACATACATACATACATACATACATACATACATACATGCATACAACATACATACATGCATACATACATACATACATACATACATACATACATACATACATACTACATACCATACATACATACATACGTACATACATACGTACATACATACGTACTTACATGCTACTTACATACATATGCATACATATATACATCATACATACATACATACATACATACATACATACATGCATGCATGCATACATACATACATACATACATACATACATGCATACATACATACATACATACATACACACACACACACACACACACACACACACACACTCTCTCTCTCTCTCTCTAATTGCATTTTAGACTTGCAAGGTTAACGGTGAGCATGGTTTTTAACTGTTGTCTTTTATCTTAACCGGGTTGTCGTTTTTGACGTGGTGTTAGCCCTGATATGGCTCTAGTAGTCGGCTGGGCTATAAGCAATATGAACTCTCTCTCTCTATCTCTCTCCCCCTTTCTCTGTCTCTCTGTCTGTTTCTTTCTCACTCACTCACTCACTCACTCACTCACTCACTCACTCACTCACTCACTCATTCACTCAGTGACTCATTCACTCAGTCACACAATATTTTCCTGTTTACTGGTCACACCACTTCATCAGAGGTTATGGCCTATTTGAATGAGACATCAAATGTCCTCTAGTATCAAGTGTTGGTATTATCACACTTATTACTGGCTGTTTGAATGTGGCTTTAAACTCTGTGTGTGTGTGTGTGTGTGTGTGTGTGTGTGTGTGTGTGTGTGTGTGTGTGTGTGTGTGTGTGTGTGGTGTGTGTGTGTGTGTGTGTTTTGTTTGTTAGTTATCCCCCATCTCAGGCCCTATGGCCAATGGCCTTTCGGAATAAACCAGCTCTCTGTCTGTGTCTCAGAAGCCTTCGTCTGCCTGCGTTTGATATCAGGTCCGTTCTTGTTTTATTGACCTTTGACCTAGCTGAGAATTCAGTAGTTTTACATATAAAGGGTTTGATTGTGTACCCCCTTTTAGTGCGTCATTCCTTTTTATTATATGTTTTCACATGTTTTCTAGTGTTGTTATGAATTTGGTTATCTGTTAATCAATGTGATAGTTGCTCTGAAAGATGTAACGACAGGGTTATCTCTTGGGCTTATGTGTCGTCATTGGATGGCAGGGTGTCTTAAATTTTCAGTTTTTCTCTCATTGAGACTGATCGGTCATGAGGCTGACTGGGAGGTCCTTGTAAACTTGCATGCACCGATGCCACAAAATTGAAGTGTACCAATCCCTGCACCAAGCAAGCAGTGCAGTGTCTGATCTTGTGTTTATGAAAACAGCCATGTTATCTGGGAGGTCCTGATAAACTGTTGAGTGCACCAGTGCCTTAAAAGCTGAAGTATACCAACCCCTGCACCAAGCAGTGCAGTATTAGTTCTTGTGTTTATGAAAACAGCCATGTTATCTGGGAGGTCATGATAAACTGTTGAGTGCACTAGTCCTTAAAAGCTGAAGTGTACCAAACCCCTGCACCAACCGGTGCAGTGTCTGATATCGTCTTTATAATAACAGCCGTATTGTGTGGGAGGTAGGTATAAACTGTTGCATGCACCAGTCCCAAAAAAGTTGAACTGTACCAGCACATACCAACCCCGCCTTGGTAAGTGCAGTATCAGGTCTTACGCAATAAAGTGCGCAGTCATCCCTCTCCCAAGGCCACATTAACCCTCTGACTCCCGCACCCTATCCACCAGCATCCTGCATTGCCAACCATGCTAGCAAAGCAAAAACTTAACCTTTTATTCCCTCACCCTTTCCACCAGCTTCCCACGGGGAGCTGGTGGAAAGGGTGAGGGAATCAAGGGTTGAGTTTTTGCAGTTGGTAAAGAGGGTGCGGGAGTCAAAGGGTTACTGTAGAGAACCGACATGGCTGACAGTGGTCGGCCAGCCTTCCTGTCTCTCCTTGAGACACAGTCGCAGGTAGGCCTGTGAGAAATAATGTCATTGGCCTTGTTTCCTGTCCCAACACTCTTCCTCCCCTCCCTCCTTCAACTTGTGTCTGACAGCAATCCAGTAGAATGGCAGCACATAGGATAACAGGTTTTATAGAGTGTAATTCCCTCTTTGGTTTTTGTTTGTTTGTTTGTTTATATGTTGTTGGTTGTTGTACTGGCTGGTTGGTTTCTTTCATAGAGCCGTGGGCTTGAGATCGTGTGTGTTGAATTCAGACCTGACCTGCAACATAAAAACTGACCTTGTGGCTGCCCATCCTAGTGCTTCCTTCATTCTGGTGGTGTCAGCTTAGTCTTTCCTAAGTCCCTTGTCCCCCTCCCCCCATATTCAAGAACTAACCAGGGCATAGGGTTTTGCACAGACTCAAAAGGTCTGCAAGATAGTTGCTTTCAGATTTGGGTGAAATCTCCCCCCCCCACCCCCCCCCAGATGGGGATGCCAGGGGCCCTTTCAGTATAAACAGTATCCTCACCTTCTGGAAATTCTGTGCTAGAAATTTCCTCTTTTCTGTCACTCTCTTTGTTTCTTTCTTTCTCCTGTGTTTGCTGTCATTTCTTCCTATCATTTCTTGCCTTGCTGGTCCATTCACCTGTATGTGTTCGATAAAGTCTTACATACTTTCTCTTGGGTACATGTATTAGGTGCATTTTTGGCTCTAGGGAAGTGAGATATGCGGAATCAGTTTAAGGTAACTTAGGGCCTTTTTGTATATGTTTTAGTGTCCTTAAATAAGTGTTTCAATTTGTAGTCAGGCATGTTTTTTAAATCCCCTGTGGACGGAGTGGTCAACGCCAGGGGCACGTCCTTAGATTATGTGCGCGAATGCATTGATATGTGTACTTAATTTTATTTTCTATTTTTTTTTTTTTTACCCGTTGAAGTATTGTGTACCTTTTGAGATGGTTATATCCCTGATATGGCTGTATGCAGTCGGCTGGGCTTTAAACAAAAATAACAATAAGATGGGATTTTCTAGAGCGAGATGACGTCCTCTGGAATAAAGTGATAAACTCCTACACTCAAGCACTGCCAAACTCTTACATTCAAGCTAGCCATGCACTGTCAGACAAAGCGACAATCCAAATCATGCATGCAAGTCAGAGCAAACGGCACACGGAATTAAATGCAAACTAGTAATAACGTTTCTGTTTTTGTGACATGCGGTGGAGTGGTGTTGTTCATAAACCTGTTGCCGTCACATGGGGCTGTGACAAGTGGTGATGTAATAAGTTTGGGGGGCAGGTAAAGGCAGCACAACAGCTCACTAGGGGTGGGTGATGCTGATCACTGATGGGGAAAGGGACGCTGAAAGAGGTGATCTTCTACCAGTTGGAGGCCTTGGTGTGACCTGTCTCACACTTGATTGCGGAACTGCCGGCTGTGTTTTGTTTACGATATGAGAGGGAGATTTACAAAAGAAGCGAAGATGAAAACTGCATATGGAATTCATGAGCACGGAGATGTCATCTTTAGAAATTTAAATTTAAACTGAAACTCATGCTGTAACAGGTGGTGATGTCATAAGGAAGGGTGTGGATAAAGGCGGCACAACAGCTCGCTAGGGGTGGGTAGTGCTGATCCCTGTTGGGGAAAGGGACGCTGAAAGAGGTGATCTTGTGCCTACTGGGGGCCTTGGTGTATCTTGGCTCTCCCTCCCTGGGTTGCAGAACTGCTGGCTGTGTTTTGTTTAAAGAATTGAAGGTGAAAACTCGTGGTATCTCTGTATCGAGATTTATTGAAAGTTTATCTCGGCAATCCTGAGCCTGGTTTTGTTGTGTCTTGCAGTACTGCATAGCGTTTATATGAATCGTTCTTCACAGTTTATTTCATTAATTCAACTTTCTGTAGTGCCTTCACGTTGTCATGCTGATGGAAGCATTTATATGAATCGTTCTTCACAGTTTATTTCATTAATTCAACTTTCTGTTGTGTCTTCACATTGTCATGCTGATGGAAGCATTTGTATGAATCGTTCTTCACAGTTTATTTCATTAATTCAACTTTCTGTAGTGTCTTCACGTTGTCATGCTGACGGACAGCCATGAATATTGTCGGTTCATTTCCATAATCCTAATCCTGCTTTTGTTGTGGGTTTTAAGACCTCGCTGTAGTCATATAAAATGGTATTCACTGCTCATTTAACCCTTTTTGACTACCTCACCCTATCCCCCGACTGCAAAAACTTAACCCATTGACTCCCTCACCCTATCCACCAGCTTCCTGCAGAAAGTTGGTGGATAGGGTAAGGGAATCAAAGGGTCAAGTTTTTGCTTTGCTAGCATGGTTGGCAATGCAGGATGCTGGTGGACAAGGTGCAGGATCAAAGAGTTAAGTAATTCTTCTTATCGTTGTGTCTTCACATGTCACGCTGATGAAAAGACTCATTATATATGTTATTATTGGTTCATGTGCATAGTTCTTTTTTCTCTCTCCAAACGTGTTGTTATTCATCTCAGTAATCTTGATCCTGGTTTTGTCATGTTTTCAGATGGCACAAATGCTCGCCAAACCAGGTTCCTCTGGCCAGTTGCCCGTGAAGCCAAGTTCCTTTGCAAGCATGTCCAACAAAATGTCAGCGGTAAGTGATTACATCCTTTCTGTCATTTTGTCTTGGTGTTGTTGATGTGTTAACCGATGTGTCTGTGTACTGGACAGACTTGTGGTGGTTTTGATGTATCGCTATTATTGTGTTGGTTATCTGCTTCTGTAGGTGTGGAGTAGAGACACAGCTAGAAAAGGTTCAGTTCCGCTAGAAAAGATTTGCAGGTTGCATGTGAAGAAATGGTTTTGTTGTTGATGTAGAGATTGAGTGAATGGTTCATCGAGTATGTGTGTTACCTTTTGAATTTTATTTTGCCGCAGTATACATTGAGTGATTGGTTCATCGAGTATGTGTGTTACCTTTTGAATTTTATTTTGCCGCAGTATACATTGAGTGATTGGTTCATCGAGTATGTGTGTTACCATTTGAACTTTATTTTGCCGCAGTGTACATTGAGTGATTGGTTCATCGAGTATGTGTGTTACCTTTTGAATTATATTTTGCCGCAGTATACATTGAGTGATTGGTTTATCGAGTATGTGTGTTACCATTTGAACTTTATTTTGCCGCAATATACATTGAGTGATTGGTTCATCGAGTATGTGTGTTACCATTTGAACTTTATTTTGCCGCAGTATACATTGAGTGATTGGTTTATCGAGTATGTGTGTTACCATTTGAACTTTATTTTGCCGCAGTATACATTGAGTGATTGGTTCATCGAGTATGTGTGTTACCATTTGAACTTTATTTTGCCGCAGTATACATTGAGTGATTGGTTCATCGAGTATGTGTGTTACCATTTGAACTTTATTTTGCCGCAGTGTACATTGAGTGATTGGTTCATCGAGTATGTGTGTTACCTTTTGAATTTTATTTTGCCGCAGTATACATTGAGTGATTGGTTCATCGAGTATGTGTGTTACCATTTGAATTTTATTTTGCCGCAGTATACATTGAGTGATTGGTTCATCGAGTATGTGTGTTACCATTTGAACTTTATTTTGCCGCAGTGTACATTGAGTGATTGGTTCGTCGAGTATGTGTGTTACCATTTGAATTTTATTTTGCCGCAGTGTACATTGAGTGATTGGTTCATCGAGTATGTGTGTTACCATTTGAACTTTATTTTGCCGCAGTGTACATTGAGTGATTGGTTCATCGAGTATGTGTGTTACCTTTTGAATTTTATTTTGCCGCAGTGTACATTGAGTGATTGGTTCATCGAGTATGTGTGTTACCATTTGAACTTTATTTTGCCGCAGTGTACATTGAGTGATTGGTTTATCGAGTATGTGTGTTACCATTTGAACTTTATTTTGCCGCAGTATACATTGAGTGATTGGTTCATCGAGTATGTGTGTTACCATTTGAACTTTATTTTGCCGCAGTGTACATTGAGTGATTGGTTTATCGAGTATGTGTGTTACCATTTGAACTTTATTTTGCCACAGTGTACTGTAGTCTTTGTGAAGCTCATGAGGCCTGTAATAGGACACATTTTGAACAGTCTTGACACGTGAAACAAAGCTGCTGGCTTAAACAGGGGTTTAGGCAGTGAACTGCCTCAGATTTGTGACCAATAATTACAGTAATTATCTGCATAGCAGCATGGAAACGTAAGCAGTGATGATTCTAAATACACAAAAATATGTATTGAATAAACAGCAGGCACTTTTGTACTAAGAAAGGTTTAACTTGTGTGAGGGCATTTATGACATACCCAGCATCTCATAGAGTCCAGCGTTTAATATTTAGCTGGAAACTGAATTGTAGGGTGATATTTGTTGATATTGTATGTAATGTTTCCTTTTCTTTGTGTTGATATTGTATGTAGTGTTTCCCTTAATTGGTATTGATATTCATGTAGTATTTCCTTTTCTTTGTGTGGATATTGAAAGTAGTATTTCCTTTTCTTTGTGTTGATATTGTATGTAGTGTTTCTTTTGTTTGTGTTGATATTGTATGTTGTGTATTCCCTTAATTTGTATTGATATTCATGTAGTATTTCCTTTTCTTTGTGTTGATATTGTATGTTGTATTTCCTTTTCTTTGTGTGATATTGTATGTTGTATCCTTTCTTGTGTTGATAGTTGTATGTTGTATTCCTTTCTTGTGTTGATATGTAGTTGTGATTTACTTTTTTTGTTGATATTGTATGATATTCCTTTTCTTTGTGTTGATATTGTATGTTGTATTTCCTTTTCTTTGTGTTGATATGTATGTGTATTTCCTTTTCTTTGTGTTGATATTGTATGTAGTATTTCCTTTTCTTTGTGTTGATATTGTATGTAGTGTTCCCAATTTATTGAATTACATGTAGTATTTCCTTTCTTTGTGTGTGATATGTATGTTGTATTCCTTTTGTTTGTGGTTGATATGTATGTTGTATTTCCTTTGTTTGTGTTGATATTGTATGTTGTTTCCTTTTCTTTGTGTTGATATTGTATGTTGTATTTCCTTACTTGTGTTGAGTTGTAGTTGTATTCCTTTTCTTTTGTTGATATTGTATCCTTTCTTCTGTGTGATATTGTATGTGTATTTCCTTTCTGTTGGTTGAATATGTGTGTTGTAATTTCTTTTCTGTTGTCTTACCCAGTATTTCCTTTTCTTTGTGTTTCTTACTGTCAACATTTATTTAACCTTTCACTATGCACTGTTATGGTATGACCCATTAACTGTTGAGGTGAATGTTGTGCTTGAAATATCTGAGTATGTGTGTCTGTGCGATGACAATATGTGATGGTATAACCCATTAACTGTTGAGGTAATGTCTTACTTCAAATATCTGAGTTTGTGTCTGTCTGTCTGTGACATGTTATGGTATGACCCATTAACTGTTGAGGTAAATGTCTTACTTCAAATATTGAGTATGTGTCTGTCTGTCTGTGACATGTGATGGTATGACCCATTAACTGTTGAGGTAAATGTCTTACTTCAAATATCTGAGTATGTGTCCGTCTGTCTGTGACATGTTATGGTATGACCCATTAACTGTTGAGGTGAATGTCTTACTTCAAATATCTGAGTATGTGTCTGTCTGTCTGTGACATGTTATGGTATGACCCATTAATGTTGAGGTGAATGTCTTACTTCAAATATTCGAGTATGTGTCTGTCTGTCTGTGACATGTATGGTATGGAACCATTAACTGTTGAGGTGAATGTCATACTTCAAATATTCGAGTTTGTGTCTGTCTATCTGTGACATGTTATGGTATGAACCCATTAACTGTTGAGGTAAATGTCTTACTTCAAATATTGAGTATGTGTCTGTCTGTCTGTGACATGTTGGTATGACCATTAACTGTTGAGGTAAATGTCTTACTTCAAATATCTGAGTATGTGTGTGTCTGTCTGTGACATGTTATGGTATGACCCATTAACTGTTGAGGTGAATGTTGTACTTCAAATGTCTGAGTATGTGTGGTGAACTATATGTTATGGTATAACCCATTAACTGTTGAGGTGAATGTTGTACTTCAAATGTCTGAGTATGTGTGATGAACTATATGTTACGGTATAACTCATTAACTGTTCACGTGAATGTTGTACTTCAAATGTCTGAGTATGTGTGATGAACTATATGTTATGGTATAACCCATTAACTGTTCACGTGAATGTTGTACTTCAAATATCTGAGTATGTGTCTCTCTGTGCGAAGACCGTCCCAAGTCACCTGCCTGACTATAAATTATTTTCTCATTCAGAATAGCATTGAACTGTTTCAGAAGAATGATAAAGTTCTACCTGAGTGGTGCTAGAGTATTAGCCTGTTAGTAGATATTCCCCCAGAATTGTGAAGTCAGTGTTCAGATTGTTTTATATCTATACAGGACTGTTTCTGTTCCATGTGGTAGGAATTTCCTTGAGCAGTCATCAGAATTGTGTCCACATCCTACAGCTATTCATCTTCAGTACCCATTCTAAGATTCGAAATCAAGAGGCGTTGGTAGACTAACTAACACTACAGCAACAGAAATAAGTCTTAAATCCTGTGGTGAAACTCGTATGATTCGTATACTTTCACTTATGGTGCCCCACAGTATGATCCATATTTGGCCAAAACGTGTTGACATCATTATTTCGTTTCCTGTTAAGTGTAGAGCTTCGAAAAGGGTTATTGCATCTTCTCCAGCTTTTGCTGAGCAGAAAGCACATTGAAAATCCTTAAGCACTTCTTAGTTCTCTTCAGTTAGAAGCAGTTTCATGTTTTTGCCACTGTCTGCAAAAAAATTTCCCAAATTCTGTTCAGAATCCCCAGGGAGGTTCACGTACAGACAAGGTACAGGGATGCTTGCTGTGAAATGTTTGTGTGTGTACTGTGTGACAGCTGAGTGTCTGAACCACAATGTCACTGCACTGAGAGCAAAATGGTGAAAGTGTCACTGAACTTATCATAATTACAGACTCACTGTGCTGCTTCGGAACAAGGCACTGCTAACCAGGTCACCATAATTTTTGTTTTAACCCTTTTACTACCGCACCCTTTCCACCAGCATCCTGCATCGTCAACCATGCTAGCAAAGGAAAAATTATAACCCTTTCATTCCCTCATCCCATCCATCAGTTCGTACAGGATGCAGTTAGTGGGTATAACGATTTTGAATAAGATTTAAAGGATGCAGTTATATGATAGTGGTATAACGATGAATAATAAGATTTAAGAGGATGGGGTTAGATGGTAGTGGGTATGTATGTATAACGATGAATAATAGATTTAAAGGATGAGTTGGATAGTGGGTATAACGATGAAGAATATGATTTAAAGGATGGGTTAGATGAGTGGGTATAACATGAAAATAAGATTAAAGGATGTGGTTAATGGTAGTGGTATAACGATGAAGAATATGATTAAGGATGCAGTTGTATGATAGTTGGAAATGAAGTAAGATTAAGAATGTGGTATACGTAGTGGGTATAACAGTGAATAATAAGATTCAAAGATGCGGTTATATGATATGGGTAAAGTATATAAGATGAAGAATAAGATTTAAAGGATGCGGTTTTGTTTTGTGAATGTTATTTGCCAGTTGGTTCAGACATGTAGTGTGATGCGTGAACATTTGGAAGGAGTCATTTCAATAATACTAAACAACAACAACAACAACAAAAAGTTGCTTGATCATCTCACGGAAGTAACAGTCTCTAGTGATGAAAGTACGCAGTTGTAGCGGTCGGGGAAGTTGTTGTCCAGGATGTATTGTCTGGTACATATACTGACAAGATTTATCATAGACATAGGCAGGAAGGGACTGACATAGATTCAGCTTAGACCTAGGCAGCTAGGAAGGGACTTACCATTTAAGCCCCGGCACCAGGAAATTCCTGTGTGGAGTGCACAAGGCATAGTCATTTCTGGTTGAGCTAAATCAGCTGTTTCAGAGTTAGGTATATAATATTGAACTATCTCTAAAAAGAGAACTCAGTTACATTTTGATTGCATTGGGCTGGACTCATCTTTGTCACAGCAAAGTTTTTCAGCACCAAAGGCAGGTGGCTGTCTAGGAGGAAGTCATGTTGTTGTAGAACATCACCAGGGTTTCTTGTTTTTCCTTTTCTTCCTGTTGTCATGCGTTTGTTTGGTTTACCATGATGGTGGATTTTCTGCAGAATTTTGCTTGGGACGACTCTTTTGTTGCTGTAGGATCTTTAACTTGCACAGAGTGCTTGGGGTACGCTGGACCTTGGTTTGTCGTCTTGTCTGAAAGGCTAGCACCCAGACCACTACTCAGGGTGAGGTGGAGGGGGAGGGAGGAAAATCCCTGTCTGACACGGTTTCTTACATTCTTGACGAATGCTTGAATGTCCATAAGGCCTGACAGTCCTCTGCCAGCCACAGAAACAACCAACCAACCAACCACCAACCAATAAGTAATTCACTGACTGGTCAACTTGTGTAACAGTAAGAGGAAGGGAACAAAACAGTTGACTATTGATTACTGGTCAGATTAAAACGATACAGACAAATGATATCATGGTAAGACCACAGATGACATGATGAGTGCCCGATAAAACGTTGACAGCATTCTCTTTGAGAAAAAAATATCACAGTATTCAAATGTTGTATGCACGCGCGCGCGCACCACACGCACGCACGCACGCACGCACGCGCCGCGCGCGCGCACGCACGCACGCACGCACACACACACACCACACACACACACACACACACACCACCACACACACACACACACCACGCACCACACACGTGCCACACAACACACACATGCTCTCTACTCTACACACACACACACACACACACACACACACACACACACACACACACACACACACACACACACACACACACACACACACACACACTCTCACTTACACACACACACATGCACAAACACTTGCAATCACATACACACACACTCTCACTTACACACACACATGCACAAGCACTTGCATACACACACACACACACACACACACACACACACACACACACACACACACACACACACACACACACACACACACACTCACACTCTCTCTCTCTCTCTCAGCACACCACGCATGCACACACACTCACACTTTGTTCCTGGTCAGTGATGCAGAGGATCAGCCTTGTCATTGAGTGAAGCCAAGTCACACACGCCGCCATCAGCCGTGGTAACTTTCAGATACATGATGTAGGCTCCTACCCCATGGGCAGTTGAGTAGTTTGACCTTCTCATCCTTTTTTCCCCCTCCATGTCATTGTAAGTTCCATTTCACTGCCACCCCCTGTCTGCCAGCTCCCTCCATGCCCTCCTTGCAGGCAGGATGCTGGTGTGTAGGGTGAGGGAGTGAAAGGGTTAAGTCCTGCAGGAAGCCAGTGGATAGGGTGAGTGAGGGAGAGGGTTAAGTTTTTGTTTAGCTGTTGTTGATGATAGTGTAGCAAGTCGAGGTGGATAGTGTGAAGGAGTGAAAGGGATTTAAACGTAAGTGTTGAAACCGTGTTGTAACGCCATAATGCCAAGTGATGCAAATTGCCTTTTGGGAATAACCGCAGGATTGCAGGGTTCAAATCCGTGTTGTTGTGTATTTGTCCTGTGTCTTCTTTGTAGAGTGACAGTAAGCCACTAATTGTTGGGGATGTGGTGGTGGTGGTCGTTCTTCATTGATTGATGTAGAGGCCTGTTTGTACTAATGTTCTTGTAGTGTGGTTGTTGTGTGTGTGTGTGTGCTGTGGTGTGTGTGTGTGTGTGTGTGTGTGTGTGTGTGTGTGTGTGTTGTTATTTTTTGTGTGTATTTGTTTGCTTGTTTTCTCACAGGTTCCTTAATGATTTTTGATTCTGTAGTGTTTTTGTTATCTTTATTATTTGTTAAAAAAAAAAAATGGTGGGCAGGCTGGTCTGATTCAGACTAGTTGAAACTGTAATCCTGTTTCTTGATGTGTCCATTAACTGTAGAATTTACTGTGAGTTCTGATTATATGTTGTGCTAGTTGTGCTAAAATCTGTGTGTGCGTGTGTTTTTTTTTCTTTAATTTTTTTCTTTCTTCTTTTTTTAAATTTTTTATTTATTTCTGATGCAGCATGGGAAAACCAGATAGAAATGCAACCAGCTAGTCATAGCCATGGTTTTAAAATTTGAAAAAAGCTGATAGGTCAAAATCATGACAACTTAGATTTTTCCATATTTCCAGTCTTTTAACATCTAATCTTTTATTTTCCAAAATTGTATGGCTGAAAGCACTCTGAAAAGCAGATAAATGATTCTTTTGTAATTTTACAAATTTTATAAGCGTACTTCTTCCCTTGTCCGAAAACAAACAAACAAACAAACAAACAAAAAACTGAAAGAAACAAACAAAAAGGGAAGGGGGAGGAGAAAAAAGATTTGAGAAAAAGACAGTTAAAACGTGCAAAAAGAAATGTATATGAGAGAAAACTATTTGTTTTTTTTTCTTCTTGTTAATACATAAACTTTGAAATTCTAAAATGAGTTGATAACTCAGAATTGAATGTTTTCATGTTAGGCTGGTTTTCCTGTGTTGCAGCACATTTCTTCTTTTTTTTTTAATTGTACATTGCCTTACTAATTTTCTTTTCTTGAGTCCTTATGTTTTTTTAAATTTTCTAATTATTCTCTTAGACTGTCATTGCTAAAAATTTGTGCTTGTTGTGCCACGTGCTATTTCTACCGTCTGCTGAGATGTGTTCTCAACTTTTCTTCTTCTTCTTCTACACGTCTGTCTTCTCGTAAGTCCTACAGACTTTTGGTTTGTGTGAGTTGCTGCTGTTGAATTACCCATCGGCACCAGTTGCTGCCATTGGTCTGATGCTCCCTTAGAGTTTGATGCTGCTGACCATGATATTGCAGATTGGCCAAGTTTTGCAGTTGTCTTTTGATGTCCTTGCATGGTTCCATGTGTTTTTTTTGTTTGTTTGTTTGTTTGTTTTTGCTGATGGTGCCCAGCTTAGTACTTGTCAGAACCTGTCAAATGACAAAAGTGATATGAACATGTATTGAGATGAAACACATGTTTGACTCTTTAATGGAATAAGTGTTCATACTCATGGTCCATTTCATTTTATTTATTATGATTGTTGTTTAGTGATTTAGCTATTTATTTTGTTGTTGTAGGTTGCGATTTTTGCGGTTGCAATGATTTGTAGTTGCTTTGATTTGTGGCCATTGATGATTTTCAGCATTTGAAAACTTTTCACTAACTCCACTGATGTAAGGCTCTCTTGGCCAATTATAGACGTAGCTGAATAATTTTTTTGTTTTGATGACAACTCTAACGATGATTCTAACGATGACTTACGGTTCTATAACTTAGCTTGAATGAAAGTAGTTTTCACTTAATTGAAAAGTGTCTGAAAGTGAAAGCGTCTAAAAGGAACGTTGACTCACACGCAGAGTGAGCATGCCTTTGCAATTTTTGCTTCTGAAGTTTATGCATGTCTAACATCAGTTTACATCCACCTGTGGTGATTTAGCTGATCGGTGCCTGGACAATCGTACGTGCAAATGCGATAGCAACCTTCACAATTGTCCCTTTATGTATTTTGTAATGAAATGTCCTGTTAATAGGCTTGCTTTTTGATCGCTCTGATGGCAGTTTGAATAATTACCACCCATGCTTTTTGTGAATAATATTCTGGCCCTGGGCCTATTTTTTGGTTGTGCTCATGTGATTTTAGTTTATGATTTAAAAGTTTTTTTGATTCTGCTGGATGTTTTGTTTTGTGCTTTTAGTTTATAATTTAAAGAGTGTAACATTTATTTTTATTTTTTGTTGTCGTTCGCATTTTTTAGACTTTATGTAGAAAATTATTAATCATGGAACCAGTATTGATTGTTTTGCGCTTTTAGTATATACTTGAAAAGTGCATGATTTTGCTTTATTTTCTGTTGTTGGTTGCATTGGGTTTAATTGTGTGTTTTGTCACATGTGATTTGTGAAGTGTAAAGTGCTTGTCACTCCCCCTCAAGAGGAAAAGAGCAGTGTAAGTCCATCTTTGTCTTCTGCTGTTTCGTCCTTCTTTCTCTTCCTTGTTTCCTTCTTGGTACTTCTGTTGCTACCACTATCACTACTTTTACTGCTACAACTTCAGCTTTTAGTTTTACCTCACTATTTCTAGTGATGTTTTGTGGGTAAATATGGAGTCTGTTTTACTTGATACATTGAGATGTGGGATCTCACGGGTGCACAGGAAAGGTGGAGGTGGGGATTCTGTTTCTAATAAATTGACTCATGATTTGTTTTCCAAGATGGTATCGACGCTCGGAATGAATTTCACATGCGCTGATGTCACAGAAACCGTCCGATTCCTGAAATGATTAAGGCATAAACCTTACACCTGCGCATAAGCTTTACCTGCTGGCAAGATCTAGGGGAGGGCCAGGGGGAGGCACTTACATAGTCCATAGCCGATTTGTAGGGGGTTTAATGAAGCAGTACAGAGGGGGAGATACATATCTCTGCATATATCCTGAATTTGATACAGTGACAGAGGGTTACAATGATAGACAATCTATTGTGATAGTATGGTTGATAGAACCTCGGACCTTGCCAGCAGGTAGGATTTATGTACAGGCTTTGGGTGTATGCCGTGACGAATATTTTGTATGTTTTCTGTGGGCATGTGTGTAGAACCACTCTGAGCATGGAGAAAACTGAAAATTAAATTTAAAATGAAAGCGAAAACTATCACTTCTACAACTAATATTTCTATCTGAGGTATGTAGGTTCTTTTTAAAAAATTTTTTTTTAATCTCCTTCTTCTCCTCATCCCCTTCTTCTCCAGTTCTTCTTTTTCTTCTGTCTTGTAAAAATGTCTTGTTGAAACTTTTTACGTTGCTTCTGCTTTTGCAACCGCTACAACAACAGTTTCTACTTTTGTAAATTTGATACAATCTTTTCTTCTTGCTAATGTTGCTATGTAAATTTCAGTTGTATATGCAAACAGCTCATGGAGAAAGCATGCTGACTGCACTTTGCATAGTAACGGATATATTGGACTATTATTTAAGATAATAACAACAGCATGAAAAGTATTATATAAAAAAAAAGCATAAGTGTACCTGACATGTACATTGCAGCAAGCATGGTCCATGCATGAAAAACAGTAGTGGTCAGTAACAAAATGTAAAAACTGAAAATGTTATTAGAACGACTGCCTCTGTAAACTATTAAATTTTCTGCTCTCTGTGTTTGTGTTACTACTACTTTTATTAGTGCTTCTCTTTCTACAATTAGTACTACTACTACTACTACTACTACCACTACTACTACCGCTACCACCACCACCACCACCATTACTACACCACCACCACCACACACTACTACCACTACTACTACCGCTACCACCACCACCACCACCACCACCACCACCACCACCACCACCACCACCACACTACTACTATACTACTACTACTACTACTACTACTACTACTACTACTACTACACTACTACTATTACTACTACTACTAGTACTACTACTACTACTACTACTACTGTACATACTGCTAATATCGCTTTTACTGCCACTACTAGTTTTATCTGTGTAAGTTGCTGTTTTTCTCTCATACTTCAGCTTCTAGTTAACACTTCAAGTATTATTACAAACTTTTGTCTGCCACTAACGACTGCTATATCCTTCTACTAACACTGCTACTGCTATGACTACTTCCGTCTGCTTCCTGCTACCACTACAGACTACTAACACTTCATTCATTAACACAAGCATTTGGATGGGATTTTGGTACAAGTTGTTAATTTAATGTTGTGGTTCCTTTGTTCTGCAAATTCAAAGGTCGCACCTGGTGCGTACATTAGAGTGAATGATGGGGCTTGTGCTGAGTGCCCCTTTTTGGTTTTGTTTATTTTGTTTTTTGTTTTTATGTTTTTATGTGGCCATTAAGGTGGTCACGCGTGTGTTCTTTGGAGTATGCATACCGAGTGGTTTCGTGTGTTTCCACATGTCACCAAACACTGACTTGGCTCACGGGGATCTGTTAACCTGCGTACTTGATATTCTGCATGTTTGTATGTAACATTGAGCTGAAAATCGAATTGAACGTCTAGTCCTTCGGAAGGGGACGAAGAATAAGTCAGACCTGTGTGCCTTCTGGCTGCGCACACTAAAGATCCCATGTCAGTTGAAGATCGTGAAGAGCAGGGCATTGACTGGCTGCCTTGGTTATAAATGATTGGAGAGAGAGGTTGAATTGCCAGGTCCCTCCCCTTGAAGATCATTTAGCCTTCTTGCCTTGCTGAAGTCTTGGTCAAAAAAAAAAAAAATGGTGATGCTGCATTGTGGTGACACTTTCTCAAAAGGAAGAACAGAGGGAGAGGAGATGGGCATCGCCCTCATAATGCTGGCCCCAAGAAAAATTGAGGTCTCTACCACCTCATTCCACTACAACCTCAAGGTTATGGGACTGTCTGTCTATCTACAAAAGGGGGTTTGTGCACCAGCAGGTCTGCATGTATGTTGACTTGGAAGATGGGAAAAACCCTCCATCCTTTTCCACCTGGCAGATTTGACCCCCGGACCTTCCATTTGGAAGGTGGGTGTCCTGATCACTCAACTGTCATGTCCGTCGGGTGAAGTGATAACGGTGTCGGGTTTGAAACATGCATGTGCGGTGCATGTTAAAGAACCCAAGGTATCGCGGTTGTCTCTGGCAACATTCTTGTGACGAAATCCACTTTGGTAGGCAAACGGAAACACATACACAGATAAGGAGGGAAAAGAGGCAAAAAACCCCTGACCCCCCCCCCCCCCAAAAAAAAAAGGGGGGGGGGTTGTGGACAGGTTTCACCTAACACCTACCCTTTCTGACTTTAAATCTAATTTAAAAGCTCACCTCTTTTTCCCAACAATGAATTGTACAACTACTTCTTTCCCCCAGTCTGTGAACCTTTTTTGTTGTTGTTTTTTTGTTGTTTTTTTTTGTTTATAAATAATGTAATATTGTAAGGTATTTTTTTGTCGATTGTATGCTTATGCCTGGTGCGTGAGTGCTCTTTGATTTCAATTGTCAAGATTTGGCGCCATATGAACACTTTACATGTAATTATTGTTATTATTATTGTTGTTGTTATTAGTAGTAGTAGTAGTAGTGTTGTTGTTATTTTATTATTATTATTATTATATAGAATGTTGATTACTCAGATGACTTAACCATTTCACTCCCAGACTCATATCTGCCATCTGCAAGAGCTTAACCTTTTCACTCTCTCACCCAATTCACCAGCTTCATGCAGGAAGCTGGTGGACAGGGTGAGGGAGTGAAACTGAAAGGGTTAAGTTTTTGCTTTGCTGTCATAGCCGACAGTTCAGGATGCTGGTGGATAGGGTTGGAGAGTCAAACGGTTAACCGGATTTGTTAAGTATCAATCTGTCCATGGCTATGAAGTCAGTATGTTTATCTTGTTAAATATGTTTTATTAGATAGAAGCTCGCAGATTTTTTAATTTTTTTTTATCTTGTTTGATTTATTTGAAGAAAAATCAAGTTGTTGACATTATGCAGTTTATATGACAGCTTTGCTTTGCATTGGCTTTTCAAGTTCATGGCTGTATGAACGTTGGTAGTGGCTTTTATATCCTGGCATTTGCTTTGAAAGGACGGTGCCACGTTTCATTGCCTGGTAGCATGCTTTGTTCATTGATATGCTGTTTGTCAGACACACTGGTCTGAAGGATATAACCCTATGGGCTGGCATGAAGGGGAACTGTAGGTCATAATAGGTTATAGAATATAGTTCTCTCTTTCTTTCTCTCTCTGTCTCTCTTTGTCTGTTTATCTCTGTCTCTGTCTCTCTGTGTCTGTCTGCCTGTCTCTTTCTCACGGTCTCTCTGTCTTTTTCTGTCTCTGTCTGTCTGTCTGTCTGTCTCTCTCTCTCTCTCTTTCTCTCTCTCTCTCTCTCTCACACAGTCTCTCTCTCTTTCTTTCTCTCTCAGTCTCTCTCACAGTCTCTCTCTGTCTCTGTCTGTCTGTCTGTCTATCTCTCTCACAACACACACAGTCTCTCTCTCTTTCTCTCTCTCTCAGTCTCTCTCACAGTCTCTCTCTGTCTGTCTGTCTGTCTGTCTCTCTCTTCTCTTTCTCACAGTTTCTCTCTCTTTCTCTCTCTCAGTCTCTCTCACAGTCTCTCTGTCTGCCTGTCTGTCTCTCTCTCACAGTCTCTCTGTCTCTCTCTGTCTGTCTGTCGGTCTGTCTGTCGGTCTGTTTCTCTCTCTCTCTGTCTGTCTGTCTCTCTGTCTCTGTCTCTCTCTCTCTCTTTTTCTCTCTCAGAGCATCCTCTTTTTTCAGATGCATGCAGGTAGGCTACATCGTTTTACTCTCACTGTGCAGGCAGTAGGTTGCTGCGCAGTCTGCATACTCGGTCTGTAGTGGGTGTGCTTGCTGGGTGCTTTTATGTTTTCGTAAGCAACCAGACACTGACTTAGGGATCTTTAACGTGCATATTTGATGTGCTGCGTGCCTATACATATGAAGGGTGTTTAGGTGCTAACAGGTCTGCACACATGTTGAAGTTTGGAGTTTGGAGAAGGGGGAAATTTCCGCCCCCCCCCCCCACCCACCCACCAAGACAGGGGGAAGGTACCCTGGCTGGATCGTAGCCAGACCTTTTGAATGGATATTGAGTGTCCTAGAAGTCTGGCGTTCTACCCACTTGACTGTCACACCAGTCACAACATAGTGCAATCATTTGATGTCTCACTGTGTGTGTGTGAGAGAGAGAGAGAGAGAGAGAGAGAGAGAGAGAGAGGTGTGTGTGTGTGTGTGTGTGTATGTGGAGAGAGAAAAAGAGAGAGAGAGAGAGAGAGAGAGAGAGAGAGAGTGTATGTATTTGAGTGAGCTGGGATAGATTATTAGAAGGGGGGGGGGGGGAGAAGAGGGAGAGAGAGAGAGAAAGATTTATAATGATAAAGACAGTCATGTGAATACTTGTATATAGGCCTACACATTTTTTCATTGTTTGCTTATTTGTGTACATTTGAATCCACCCCTCCCCACACTTTGTTGGGGGGTGGGGGCACTTAAACTGCTTAAACCCCCCCCCCCCCCAACTTTGGGGGTTATGTTAATTTAGCTGCTTTTTTTTCTTCTTCTTATTTTAACTAATTGATTTTTAGCTTGCCATGTATATAATTATGCAGGCAGTGTAAAGCACACCTTTGCTGATGCATTTAACAGAGGGTTAAAAGGTGTTAACCCCACCCACCCATCCCCCTTCCCCAATGGATTTTCATTCCAGATTTCTCCTGTGTCCTGCCAACCTTCAAAAGGTGTTGCCCATCTCACTTAGGATGGAATGTAGTCTTTAGGAGAAAATTTGCCAGAAGAATTGGCTGCTCAGATAGAGTCGATGTTGAAATAAGAAAATATGAGGGTGTTTGCTCAGGTAATGTGTGTTTTATGAGGTGATGTTAAAATGTTAAAACATAAAAAAATTGAGACAGTTTGCTTGGGTAACTGTGTTTTCTGAGATGATGTTAAAACATAAAAAAATTGAGGACATTTGCTCGGGTCTGTGTGTTTCCTCAGGTATATATATATATATATATATATATATATATATATATATATATATATATATATATATATATATATATATATATATCCACCAGCTTCCTCAGGATAGGGTGAAGGAGTCAAAGGGTTAAGTTTTTGCAGTTGGTGGATAGGCTGCAAGAGTCAAAGGGTTAAAGTTATGTGGTGGTGATTGGTTAATGTTGGGTTGTGTTTCAGAGTGATTAAAGAGTAGAACAGGTTTATTTCAGCGATTTTGAATAGTTTTAAAATTATAGTCCAGGTTGGATCCTTTGAAATTTCAGTCCATTCTCTCCCTCATTTCAGTGATTTTGAATAGTTTTAAAAATACAGCCCTGATTGGCCCTTTGACATTTCAAACCATTCTCTCCTCATTTCAGTGATTTTGAACAGTTTTAAAATTACAGCCCAGATGGGCTTTTTGAAATTGGAATTTCACACCATTATCTCCCTTGCCATTATCGACTTGTTTCCTGCAAGAAGAGGGTCGGAGGAAGCTGGTGGATAGGGTTAGGGGGTGAAAGAACAGCAGGAAGCTGGTGGATAGGGTTAGGGGGTGAAAGGATAGCAGGGAGCTGGTGGACAGGATTAGGGGCTGTAAGAATTACAGGAAGCTGGTGGATAGGGTTAGGGAGTGAAAGGATAGCATGAAGCTGGTGGATAGGGTCAGGGAGTGAAAGGATATCAGGGAGCTGGTGGATAGGGTTAGGGAGTGAAGGGATATCAGGGAGCTGGTGGATAGGGTTAGGTTGTGAAGGGATATCAAGGAGCTGGTGGATAGGGTTAGGGAGTGAAGGGATATCAAGGAGCTGGTGGATAGGGTTAGGGAGTGAAGGGATATCAGGAAGCTGGTGGATAGGGTTAGGGAGTGAAGGGATATCAGGGAGCTGGTGGATAGGGTTAGGGAGTGAAGGGATATCAGGGAGCTGGTGGATAGGGTTAGGGTGTGAAGGGATATCAAGGAGCTGGTGGATAGGGTTAGTGAGTGAAAGGATGTCAGGGAGCTGGTGGATAGGGTTAGGGAATGAAGGGATATCAGGGAGCTGGTGGATAGGGTTTGGGAGTGAAGGGATATCAGGGAGCTGGTGGATAGGGTTAGGGAGTGAAGGGATATCAAGGAGCTGGTGGATAGGGTTAGGGAGTGAAGGGATATCAGGGAGCTGGTGGATAGGGTTAGGGAGTGAAGGGATATCAAGGAGCTGGTGGATAGGGTTAGGGAGTGAAGGGATATCAAGGAGCTGGTGGATAGGGTTAGGGTGTGAAGGGATATCAAGGAGCTGGTGGATAGGGTTAGGGTATGAAGGGATATCAAGGAGCTGGTGGATAGGGTTAGGGAGTGAAAGGATATCAAGGAGCTGGTGGATAGGGTTTGGGTGTGAAGAGATATCAAGGAGCTGGTGGATAGGGTTAGGGGGTGAAAGGATATCAAGGAGCTGGTGGATAGGGTTAGGGAGTGAAGGGATATCAAAGAGCTGGTGGATAGGGTTAGGGAGTGAAAGGATATCAAGGAGCTGGTGGATAGGGTTAGGGAGTGAAAGGATATCAGGGAGCTGGTGGATAGGGTTAGGGAGTGAAAGGCTAGCAGGGAGCTGGTGGATAGGGTTAGGGAGTGAAGGGATATCAGGGAGCTGGTGGATAGGGTTAGGGAGTGAAAGGATAGCAGGGAGCTGGTGGATAGGGTTAGGGAGTGAAGGGATATCAGGGAGCTGGTGGATAGGGTTAGGGAGTGAAGGGATATCAAGGAGCTGGTGGATAGGGTTAGGGTGTGAAGGGATGTCAGGGAGCTGGTGGATAGGGTTAGGGACTGAACTTCGGGAAGGTGGTAGATAGTGTTAGGGAGTGGAAGGATTGCAGGAAGCTGGTGAATACGGTAAGGGTGCGAAGGGGAAGCAAGTAGCTGGTGAATAGGGTTAGAGTGTGAAGGGAAAGTGAGTGGCTGATGGATACGGTGAGGGAGTGAAAGGATTGCAGGAAGCTGGTGGACTGGGTGAGGGAGTGAAAAAGATGATTGATGTGACGTCAAGGAGTGTCCAAGGTGACGAGTGTTGTGTTTTGTGTTGTTCTGACAGCTGGACATCAAGAACATGGAGCATGAGGGGGAGTACTACCTGCAGGCCCAGCAGCTGCAGGCCGCCTACGCCCGCACCCACCTGGAGCACATCTGTGCCCTGGATGTGGACTCTGAGCCACACCAAGTCCGTATGACGGGCATCATCTGTACCATCGGTATGTCCTTAACCTGTATACTGGCTTGATCAGCCTTACCATCCCCCTGTGGGGATGCCAGGGGCTCTTTCAGTGCAAACAGTAACCCCACCTTTTGGAAATTCTGTGCTAGAAATTTCTTCTTTTCTTTCTTTGTTTCTGCTTTGTTCCTCTGCTTTGTCATTTCTGTCTATCATCTTCTGTCTTGCTGGTCCATTCACCTGTGTGTGTTTGATGAGGTCTTGCGTCCTTTTCTTGGTGTTTTTACGAGGGTTGTTCAATTTAAGATGTCACCACCCCCTTAAAAAACGTACCTCTCATCTCAGCAACTTGAAACTTTTACATCCCCTCGAAGTATTCTCCGTTGGCTAGGATGCAAAGTTCAAGCCTCCTACGCCAATTCTCAAGCGCCCTCTGATAGTCGGTTTTAGGCAGACCAGACAACTCTGATCTTACGGCTTTGGCGAGGTCTTGTACCCGGTCAAACTTACGCCCAGCGAGCTTTTCCTTCAGAACAGGGAACAGCCAGAAGTCGCATGGGGCCAAGTCGGGGCTGTAGGGTGGGTGGTCCAAAACTTGGATCCCTTGCTCGCTCAGGAAGGTTGTGGTGACCTTCGCCTTATGGGCACTGGCATTGTCATGCAGAAGAAGGGTCCTCTGGGTGCCGACGGTTGGGCGCTGCTCATGGATTTTTCCTACAACTTTGGGGAGCACAACTTGGGTATAGTAGGAGGCAGTGATTGTTGATTTCTCAGGCAAAATGTCAATTGCCACAAGGCCTTGCGTGTTGAAAAAAATAGAAAACAGTCGCTTGCGACTCTGGAATCCTGGGCGAAGAACAACTGGTCGGTCTCCGTCAGGGCCAACCCACATGCGGTTGCAGCGTTTGTTGGGGATGCCGTAGAATGTGAGCCAACTCTCATCTCCCGTCACTAAGTCACACAGTCGTTTTGGCCCGTTGGGCTCAAACTCATCGAGCAGTTTGCGTGAACACGCCACCCGCTGCTGCTTCTGATCATCACTTAAGAGATGTGGCACCCATCTTGCAGCCAGTTTTCTCATGTGAAGGTCTTTGTGCAGAATGTTGTTAATGGTGCCAATTGAAAGCTCACATGCCTCGCTTAATTCCCGCACAGTCGAATGTGGATCCTCCTCTATCAGTCTTTTCACATATGCAATGTTTTGTTTGTTCCGAGCTGGTAAAGCTCGCTCTGCACGATTACCCCAATCAGATGGCACTCTACCTGCTCCTAATTGTTTGACCCACCTGCAAACTGTGCGGTAAGACACACAATCCGTTCCGTAAACAGCTTGCAAATCTGCGTGTATCTTCCTACAATCGTCACCAAGTTGTAGCCTTGTGAAAGTGTAGAAACGAAATTGCTCATTGGTGACGTCCATTTTTTCCAGGCTCAGCTATTTGAAACACATTTGTAATTACGTCATACTCCGAGTTGCGTCATGATGTCAACTTTATTTTCTGCATGCTAATCAGGTAAACTTTAAAGTTGTGTTTGGTATAAACATTTTTCTGTGCGTTGCTTCGTTTTCAAACGGCAAGCCTAGTGTCATCTTAAATTGAACAACCCTCGTAGGTATGCTTATGTTTATATTCAGGTGTGTTTTTTGGGTCCCTAGTGCGATAAATTTCATGGAGTGGTCAACGTTGGGGGCGTGTCCTTGGATTGTGTGCGTGAATGCATTGATATGTGTACTTAATTTTTTTTTTTTTTTTTTTCCTGTTGAAGTTTTGTATGTTTTGAAGCGGTTATAGCCCTGATATGGCTTTTATGCAGTCGGCTGGGCTTTAAACAGTAACAGTAAGTCCTTACCTGTATGCTGGTGTGATCTGTTGATAATGTTGATGATGGTGGTAGGTGATGCGTTGATGCTGACCTGCAGCACATCGAGTCCCATCCTCTTCACGGATGCGTCATTGAGGGTGTTGCTCAAATCTTCTGACCAGCACCGCAGGCGTCTGTATCTCTCGGGCCTGGTTGATGCCAGGATATGTTATGATAGTAAGCGTGGAGTACAGCCCTGTCATGCAGTCTAAATCCTAGATGGAATTCCACGGCATCATGATTGTCATCCTTATCGACATCATCATCACCGCATTGTAAAAACTCTGCCAGCTTCTGTGGCCGTTAAGATGGCGTAGAAAATGGGACCAAAAAAAAAAGAAAAGAAAAAGTGAGCACAGAGGTAACGTCCCTGAGTGTTAGGATCCTAAAAGAAAACTGAAAAAAGAAATCTGTGCTTTAGATGTGAACTGTGAGCCATCCCAGACCTGCATGTCTGGCATCATTTGTATCATCCTTGTCACTTTCCTGATGGTTTGATGGTGATATGATAATGATTGATGTGATGGTGGATGTTGATGGTGGAGAGGGTGGTGGTAATTTTTCCTCTTTTCATCATGGTTTTGTCAGTGTGGTGATTGAGGTTGGCAGTCATGACAAAAACTGCTGTCGATCATAGGTGGAAGCAGACAGGAAAATAAATAACTCATTACTTTTAACTGGAGAAATGGTGAATATAGAAGCAGTTTTGGACTGGTTCGGTTGTATGGAACAGAGTGGTATCATAATTATCATCACCATTGTCATGCATTATCATAGATTTGTGAAACCGTCACTTCAGGACTTCAGTGAGTAATCCAAGACTTCTATTCATTTCTGTATAGCTCAATAGATTATTCTACTCAGTTCTTAGGCTCCAGCATGCTCTTCTATTCATTCACCAATGCAGCTCAACAGGATTCTTGTCACAACAGTTTCAGATTTTTTTTTAATTCCTTTCTGCTGATATCAAGCTGGCTGATTCAGCTGACAGAGTAAGGCTCAGTGTAAGGCAGAGGAGGGCTCTTCCATTGTGTCTTACTGTTAGTCCGATAGATGGGCTGGACCTGTTGGTGCGAGTTATTTAGCTAAGTCCCAGGGTGTGCCATCTTACTGCCTTGTCTTTCACAGAGATGCCAACTTCCAGAGAAAAAAACAGAGCGTCCACATGGAACTTGCTATAAGGAAGTGGCAGAGCCTATCCTAAGGCATGCCCCTTTCCAGAGAATTTTTGTCAAGATTATACTAAAATCCATGCAATCGGGTGCGTTTGTGCATAATTTTGAGAGCTTCACAGACAGACAAAAAGAATATTTGCTGGATATTCCACACTCTTTGTGAGCTTTGCAATCCGTGAGCCCTGGTAATGAATTGATGCAAATGTGGGGTGTTTTTTTGTTGTTGTTGTTGTTGTTGATTTGTTTGTTTGCTTTTTTCTTCCAGAAAGTCACAAAACAGACCACGTGAGACCACTGTGAAAAAAACAAAAACAAACAAACAACAACAACAAACAAAAACAGATAGAGAAAAGCCCTAAAATCAGAGCTTTTTTGCACAAATCAGAGCAGTTGGCATGTCTGCATTCAGCATGTTAACAAACCGCCTTTTGCTTGGTGAAATGCCTGACATGTGGTATGAGGAGCTGGGAGATGATTGTCTGGTTCGTGGTGAAGCATTGTTGCTCTGGATCCCATCCAGCACCCTCAGGTGTTTCTTGCTAACTTGCTGTGTGTTGAATGACATGTCATGTTTCAGGCCGTGTGACCATGGATGTCCTGTCAGGTGTTTCTTGCTAACTTGCTGTGTGTTGAATGACATGTCGTGTTTCAGGCCGTGTGACCAGGGATGTCCTGTCAGGTGTTTCTTGCTAACTTGCTGTGTGTTGAATGACATGTCATGTTTCAGGCCGTGTGACCAGGGACATCCTGTCAGGTGTTTCTTGCTAACTTGCTGTGTGTTGAATGACACGTTGTGTTTCAGGCCGTGTGACCAGGGACATCCTGTCAGGTGTTTCTTGGTAACTTGCTGTGTGTTGAATGACACGTTGTGTTTCAGGCCGTGTGACCAGGGACATCCTGTCAGGTGTTTCTTGGTAACTTGCCATGTGTTGAATGACACGTGTTTCAGGCCCTGTGATCAGGGACGTCCTATCAGGTGTTTCTTGCTAACTTGCTGTGTGTTGAATGACACTTGTTTCAGGCCGTGTGACCAGGGACGTCCTGTCAGGTGTTTCTTGCTAACTTGCCATGTGTTGAATGACACGTTGTGTTTCAGGCCCTGTGACCAGGGACGTCCTGTCAGGTGTTTCTTGCTAACTTGCTGTGTGTTGAATGACACGTTGTGTTTCAGGCCGTGTGACCAGGGACGTCCTGTCAGGTGTTTCTTGCTAACTTGCTGTGTGTTGAATGACACGTGTTTCAGGCCCTGTGATCAGGGACGTCCTGTCAGGTGTTTCTTGCTAACTTGCTGTGTGTTGAATGATACGTTGTGTTTCAGGCCCTGTGACCAGGGACGTCCTGTCAGGTGTTTCTTGCTAACTTGCCATGTGTTGAATGACACGTTGTGTTTCAGGCCGTGTGACCAGGGACGTCCTGTCAGGTGTTTCTTGCTAACTTGCTGTGTGTTGAATGACACGTTGTGTTTCAGGCTGTGTGACCAGGGACGTCCTGTCAGGTGTTTCTTGCTAACTTGCTATGTGATGAATGACACTTGTTTCAGGCCGTGTGACCAGGGACGTCCTGTCAGGTGTTTCTTGCTAACTTGCTATGTGATGAATGACATGTCATGTTTCAGGCCCTGTGACCAGGGATGTCCTGTCAGGTGTTTCTTGCTAACTTGCTATGTGATGAATGACATGTCATGTTTCAGGCCCTGTGACCAGGGATGTCCTGTCAGGTGTTTCTTGCTAACTTGCTATGTGATGAATGACATGTCATGTTTCAGGCCCTGTGACCAGAGATGTCCCCCAACTTCAGAAGATGATCATGGAGGGCATGAACATTGCTCGTATGAACTTCTCCCATGGAACCCATGAAGTAAGTACTGAATTATTGAAACGACGAAACTGTGTGATTTTTGTGGAACAGGAAGTAGTTTCTTCTTTCTCCCATTTACACAGAGAATAACAAGTAGTTACCTTGTGTGGTCAGTTGGCATTTCTTTTCTTTTCTTTTTTTTATCTTTCATTGTATGAGGGACCCTTTTGTTAGTGCCTTGAGCACTTTCATGTGCACATGCTAGCAGAACATGAGATATGGTTGTTAAAATTGTGTCAGTGTCTGGTGGTTTATGGACACATGAAAACTGCCAGCATGCGGGGCTTTTGTATTCTGACTGTGCAGTAACATACTGCCTGCAGAGTGTGGGGCAGAACAAAGAACATTCACACATCTAAGAAGAAACTGAACGCTTTGAAAACTAAAAATTTACAGAGGACATGTTAGGAACACCTGCTGATATTTAGAGAAAAATTACATGTTCATTATAAGCATACACCATAGATGATTTCTTGTATGTATCAGTACTAAGCAGATATTGAAGACATGGGAATAAAAATTGACGGTTGAAACATCACAAATCTACGATACGCTGATGATACTGCTCTGATGCACCAGCATGAAGAATATTCTGTACAGAGTAGATACAGTGGACAAGAGGGCAGGTCTAAATCTAAATGCCAAGAAAACGAAAGTAATGCATCTAGAAGGAGAAGAATGCCAAGCATATTGATAATAATCAAAGGGCACAACTCTTGAGAATTATCCCATGTTGTATAGAACTTCTCAAATCTAACACAGTTTACGCTACCCATTCAGCTAGCATAGAAGCAGATACAAAGTACAGAAACAGTAAGCTCAGAACACTCCTCAAAAAAGGAGCGCCCAAGCCTACCTTTATACTCTGCAACTACCCTACACACAACTATGAGAGAGGAGAGAAATACATACAATATATTGAGTTGCGCAAATTTATACACACACACACACACACAAATGAAAAAATGAAAAAAATGTGAATGATTGTAAATATTTAGGTTCTGTTAAAGATTATGATGGTACTAAAAACATCCAAAAAGGACTAGGTACGGCGAAACAAAATGATCCAACTCAATAACATTTGGAAAGACAGAAGCATATCGACAGTCCTTAAAACTAGAATTCTAAAAATAATTACAATATTTATATAGCGCAAAATCTTGATAAAATCAAATCTAAGCGCTGAAAATGTTGCATTTGGTCAGTAATGCTGTATGGTTGTGAAGTCTGGACATGGATGAAAACAAGATTGAAACAGCTGAGATGTGGTTCTACAAGTGGCTTCTTACTAATCTTAGAGTCAAATGGACCGATAAAAGAACAAAGGAAAGCGCTCACAGTCCATCACGAACTGCAGGCAGAATTTGTCAAAAGAAAAATGGAATTCATCAGCCATGTAACCTGCATCACCAACACAACCCTAATGACAACAGCCCTGCGTGTAAAAGTTCAGGCCAAAGAAAAATGAAATCCATAGGCCATGCAACCTGCAACACCAACACAACTCTAATAACAACGGCCTTTCGTGTAAAAGTTGAGGCCAAAGAAAAATGAAATCCATAGGCCATGCAACCTGCAACACCAACACAACTCTAATAACAACGGCCTTTCGTGTAAAAGTTGAGGCCAAAGAAAAATGAAATCCATAGGCCATGCAACCTGCATCACCAACACAACCCTAATAACAACGGCCTTTCGTGTAAAAGTTGAGGCCAAAGAAAAATGAAATCCATAGGCCATGCAACCTGCAACACCAACACAACTCTGACAACGGCCTTTCGTGTAAAAGTTGAGGCCAAAGAAAAATGAAATACATAGGCCATGCAACCTGCAACACCAACACAACTCTAATGACAACGGCCTTTCGTGTAAAAGTTGAGGCCCAAAAAAATCTGGGGGACCACCCATCTCCTTCATAAACAACATCTCCAACATCAGCTTGGAGATCTACGAAGTCACGCAGAGAAGTCAGGACCAGAGTGAATGGAGGAGAGTTTTTGTAACATCTGCTGCAGCTGCTTCCATTGAACTTCATGATTGAGACTGGTAACAGGTGATTATGACGAGTCGGTCATCATAATGGAAAGTTCAGTAACTTGTGGCCCATGTATATAATGAGGCGATCATCAGACTGTAATTAAAAACAGCTGTGACGGCATTCCTGTGGCTTTTCACACTGCACATTGTCAACCTGGATCAGCTGCTTTGGTTAGGTTTTTATTTGTTGATCTGGTATGAAATGAAACGATGAGACCAGATGGTGTATCCATAGGCTTGTTGGGTTATGAATGCATCGTCACAAACCCTAGTGCATCAGTGTGAATAGGCTCTGTGTGATCAGTGCGTGTGTGTGTGTGGGGGGGGGGACTCAGTGCCAGCAGATCTGTGTGTGTGGTGTGTGTGGTGTGTGTTGTGTGTGTGTGCTGTGTGTGTGTGTGTTGTGGTGTGTGTGTGTGTGTGTGTGTGTGTGAGAAAGAGAGAGAGAGAGAGGCTGTGCACATAGTGTTAGCAAATCACTGTGTGTGTGTGTGTGTGTGCAGAATGCTTGCAGTGTGTGTGTGTGTGTGTGTGTGTGTTGTGTGTGTGTGTGTGTGTGTGTGTGTGTGTGTGTGTGTTCACAGTGGTAGCAAATCTTTGTGTGTGTGTGGGGGGAAACAATGAAGGCAGATCTTTCTCTCTCTTTCTGTCTGTCTGTCGCTCTCTCTCTCTCTCTCTCTCTTCTCTGTGCATGATGTTATCAAATGTTTGTGTATGTGGATACATTGTTAACAGATCGGGGGTGGGGGGGGGGGGGGGGGGCACAATGCTGGCAGGTCTGTGTGTGTATGTGGGCACTGTGGGAGCAGTTCTCGAGTTCATTCAAAGTGCGACAAAGTCTATGGGAGCCAGTGATGTCTAGCTGCTGGAAGACCACCCACTGGAGGAGGTTGCACTGCTTTTGGGTCACTTTGGTGGACTTCCTCTATGGAAAGCTTTGTGAATGCTGCCTTCAACCACCCAATTGTACATGAATACCTAATTCTGTTCAGGGTGTGTGAAGGTAAGCATCAAGGGAGAGGAGGTGACTGTGCCACGTTTCTCCACTACAGCCTCTGGGTTATATAGGGACACCTTTACCATTAAAAAAAGGTTAAAGGTCCATGGTCAATATGGCCGTAGGGGCGGTGAACTGTTAAAGATTCCCCGTGTCTAGGGCACGGCATTATGAAAGGCGGAGCCCATCCCTCTCCTTTCGCCGCCTTTTTAAACCTCCCCCGACCGAAGTCAGGTACCCATTCACTGCTGGGTGGACAGAGGGAGTTTTCAGGCCGGAAAAATCGAACCAGCGTTTAGCGGATTCGAACCACCGACCTTCCGCACCGCAGACGAGCGCTCTAACACTCGACTACAGGCCCCCCTTTACCATTATCATTATACAAAAAAAGAATCAGAATGCGTATTAATTTTAATACAACCAGACCAGACAGGCGCAAATTTTCGGCCAACTGGCCTTTGTCAAGCGTAAGATCACAGAGAAACAAACACCAAGTACAAAAATTAGAAGAAAAAGTCAGTTTAATCCATTTTTCACACTTGACGAAGCAGCAGGAAAGTTTCAGTCTTTTCCTCCTAAGTTTGGTGTTTGTTTGTTTGTGATCTTACTCTTGACAAAGGCCAGTTGGCCGAAAATGTGCGCCTGTCTTGTCTGGTTGTACTGAATACGCGCTTTGATTCTTTTTTCGTGTTTTTTCTGGTTCCTGTTTGCTTTTGGCTGAAAATTTGCGCCTGTCTTGTCTGGTTGTGTTAAATAAGCGTTCTGATTCTTTTTTCGTGTATTTTTTTTCTCTGGTACCTGTTTGCTTGAACGCGGGCAGTCACGCTTGTTTTGGATGTCACTGTCAAATGTTCTCACAAAATGTGGTCTTGTGCTGCAGCATTTTTCACAAGTGTTGGTTGTGTTGCAGTATCACAGAGGCACCATTGAGAATGTGCGCAAGGCAGTGGCCACTTTCTCAGAACCTCGTCCCATCGCCGTCGCCTTGGACACCAAGGGTCCTGAGATTCGAACTGGACTTCTGGAAGGGGCAAGTAATCTGTGTTGTGCATGTTGGGGGCGGGGGGGATCAGGTAGTATTTTTCTGTGTCGCTGCCTTTAATTCTTGTCTGAAAGTTATCTGTGTTGTGTGTGTGTGTGTGGGGGATGGTGGGGGGGGGGAGGGATTAGGTAGTATTTTTCTGTGTTGTTTTCTTAATTCTTGTCAGCAAGTGATCTGTGTTGTGTGTGTGTGTGTGTGTGGGGAGGCGGGGAGTGATGGGGATTAGGTAAATTTTTCTGTCATTGTCTTTAAAATTCTTGTCAGCAAACAGGGGAAGAGTGGGATGGGATTTGTTGTGTTCGAAACGTCATGGCCAGGGAATGTTTCTTATACTTGACGCTGCCAGAAATGAAACAAGAACTGATTATGTGTTCAGGGAGCCTCAGCGGAGGTAAACCTGAAGACGGGCAGCACCATCAAGATCACCACTGACGATGCCTACATGGAGAAGTGCTCGGCGGAGGTGCTGTGGGTGGACTACAAGAACATCACCAAGGTCATGGAAATTGGCAAACGCATCTACATCGACGACGGCCTCATCTCTGTCATCGTCAAGGAGAAAGGTCAGATTCAGAACGCTGTATCATCCATTCCTGTTGTTTCCTGTGAATAGGTAGATGACAGGATGAACGTTGGAATGGAAAATGTTGTATTGATGTTACTTGAGTTTTCTTAACTCTTTCACCAGTAGAACTTAGAAAAATTCCAGGTTATGGGTACTGTTTTAACTCTTTCTCTACTATGGTACACTATAGTGTACCTAAAAATTCCAGGTTATGGGCACTGTTTTAACTCTTTCTCTACTATGGTACACTATAGCGTACCTAACGCGCACAACGGTGTTTTACTAAGGTACGCTATAGCGTACCTCAAGTTCAAAAAGTCACTTGAGTATGGGTTCAAGGTCTTATGCAAAACTAAACCGCACAGCTCTGTTCTGCAGTTATCTAAAAGTGCATCAGTACTTTTAGAAGGGCTGTAGACGCCTGTGGCTGGGTACAATTTGACTCGGATCAACACAAGTCAGCTCTGTCTTCTCGCTCGCTCGCTTGACAAGATGGCGTCTACCTCAACTTCGACAACTTCTCGTGACTCAGACAGCGAAATCGTACACCACAGTGAATATCCACTGTGTAAACACATTTACCCATCATATTTCTATCATTTAGAAGTGCCTGTGACTTAAAACCCATAATTGTAAATTTTTATTATATGAGAATTACGCACCCCTTTCTGTATGGTGCATAAAATATGCGGTTTTTTTTTTCAAAATATGATAAAACAATAACTAAAAAAGAGAATGTTTAGCAACTTTGCCACATGAAAGTTTGTTCTATTCTACACATTATCACAAAATTTCAAAACTGTATGTGCTTGCATTCATTTTTTAGAAATTTTCTTGTAAAGTAGCCAAACGGCCAGTATAGAGAGTGTAATGAAGGAAGAAATCGGGCAGTATAGAATGAGTTAAAATCAGCCAGCGGTGTATAAATTTACATGTTCTGATTGATAAATTGAAGAATGCATATTTTCAAGGGAATTAGGCAGTTGAATTCTGATTGGCTTATTGAAGGATGCATATTTTCAAGGTAGCTAGATTCTGACTGATAGTTGAAAGATGTGTATTTTCAAAGCGACCAGGCAATTAGATTCTGATTGATAATTGAAGGCTGCATGTTTTCAAGGGAATTAGACAATTAAGTTCTGATTGATAAAAGAAGGATACATATTTTCAAGGTGACTAGATTCTGACTGACATTTGAAGGATGTGTATTTTCAAGGCAATTAGGCAATTAGATTATGATTGTCAATTGAAGAATGCATGTTTTCAAAGCAGTAAGATACTCATTGACAACTAAAGGATGTGTATTTTCAAGGCAATTAGGCAATTAAGATTCTGATCGGTAATTGAAGTATGTGTATTTTCAGTGCATTTATCACATTTTAAGAGGAAGCTGTTGTTTCTAAGAGCAAGAAATGACTCATCTTGGTTTTCTGGTGGTTTTATTGTTGTCATTGATTGTAGTAGTATTGTTTGTTTGTTTGGTAGATTTGTTTTGATAGAGATGGAAATAAACAGGTGTGAAGGCAAATGAGAAAGAAAAAGAAAAACCCTGTTCCATGGGACAATGATTCATGCATTTTACTGGAAAAAAGTGAAAATTATACTGTTCCCCCCACCCACCACCCACCCCACCATGGGGATGCCAGGGTCTTTTTCAGGATAAACAGTATACGCACCATCTGAAAATTATGTGCTAGAAATTTCCTCTTCTCTGTCTCTTTGTTATTGGTTTTTTTTTTCTTCTTTGCCTTCTGTCATTTCATTGTTTTCTGTCTTGCTGGTCCATTCACCTGTATGTGTTCTATAAAGCCTTACATACTTTCTCCTAGGATTGAATAATTGGGTAATATATTGACGATTTGTTTAGCTGAAAGGAAATGTGCTGTGCAGGTGCAATTTTACATAATTTAGGCCTTTATTGTGTATGCTTTAGTGTCCTTAATTATGTTCATGTGTGTATTCAGGTTTTTTTTTCGGAACCCTCTGGTGATAAATTGGATGGAATGGTCAATGCCAGGGGCGTATCCTTGGATTATATGCACACATGCATTGATATGTGTACTTTAGTTTATTTTCCAGCTTTTTTTTTTTTTTTTTTCCAAACCAGTTGTGTTAGGTTTTGAAATGGTTAAGCCCTGATATGGCTCTGTGCAGTTGGATGGACTTTAAACAGTAAGTCATGTGATTTGTTTTCAGTTGGTATGTGCGCCACTTTCAGAGCAGTGACCTTTCATCCTGACCAAGAAGCGCTTCTGGCAGCGAAAGGGTTAGATTAGCAGAATCTCAAGAGCTGGCAAGTAGGGAAGGTTTATGAGTTATTCACAGGTTTATTGCATCGTCAGTAGTTGTAGGTGGCTGGCGGGTTGGGTCAGGTGGTAGAGCTGTGACAAGGTCTGTGGGTTTCAGGTTCACTGACTCAACACTTTGTTTTTGTTTTGTCCTGGTTTTATTTTTTTTTTTTTTTTTTATTTCATTCATGTGCATGCAAAGGGTTTTGTTCTTTTATCCAGTCATCAGTCCTTCGACTTTTGTACCTTGTCCACCAACTGCAAAAACTTAAACCCTTTGACACTGTCACCCTGTAGGGTGAGGGAATTATAGGGTTAAGTGTTTGCATTGGTAATGTGGTTGACAATGCAGGATGCTGGTGGGCAGGGTGCATGAATGAGAGGGTTAAGCAGTCATAGCCCTTTTTGCTTTGCTAGCATGGTTGACAATACGGGATGCTGGTGGACAGGGTGCATGAATCAAAAGGGTCTAAGGCAGTCCTAGCCCCTTTTTCAGGCTGGGTATGTGTTGCAGAACACTGATACGGCTTACAGGATCTTTAACAGTGCGCATTTGATGTTTGCTTGCAAAGGGGTTTCAGGCATTAGGAGTCTGCAGATATGTTGACCTGGGAGATGGGGAAATTTTCACGCTGTTACCCACCAGGCGCTCTGCCTAGGCAGGATCGAACTCAGCCTAGCAGAAGTCTGGCATTGAACCGGCTGAGTTACCATGCCCATGGCATACTTCATAAATTTGCAGGAATCATCTGGTCTGGGTTCTACGGCATATCCATGAACAAAGCAGTATCTGCATGTTGCAGGTGGGGATTTCCTGGTGTGCGAGGTTGAGAATGGAGGAGACCTTGGCAGCAAGAAGGGCTGCAACTTGCCAGGGATCCCGTGGACCTGCCGCTGTGTCCGAGAAAAGACAAATCTGACCTGTTGTTTGGTGTGGAGATGGAGGTCAGTAACAATAATGATAATGTAATGATGATAATAACGCTGTTTGTTCAGCATCTCGTGTTGCAAGAGTTCTTAGGCTTCGCAAAAATGCAAGTGACAGACCGATGAATGTATCGCAAGGACGTGTTTAAACCCTGTTGGTATAATGGACAGATAGAGTTATAGGGGCAATAGAAATGAATTATTATGTAGTAAAATATCCACCGCCATATGTCGGTGGCTACCACTGCGACGGCAGTCGTAACCAGTTGGAAGAAGTGCATAAAATTCGTGCGCTTGTGAAAGTATGAAGCAATCAATATGGTCTCTGTCTGTCAGTCTGTCTGTCTGTCTGTCTCTCTTTTGTTTTCTCTCCTCCACCACCCTTTCCCTCAATCTATCTCTCTCTCTCTTTCACACACACACACACACACACACACACACACACACACACACACACACACACACACACACAACCACACACACACACACACACACACACACACACACACACACACACACACACACACACACACACACACACACACACACACACACACACACACACACACTCTCACTCACACTCACTCACACTCACTCACACACACACACACACACACACAGATACACACACACACACACACACACACACACACACACACACACACACACACACACACACACACACACTCTCTCTCTCTCTCTCTCTCTCTCTCTCTCTCTCTCGTTTGTTTCTTTCTTCAACAACCCACCCATACAACCAACTTGACCCCCAGTCTTCAGTGCAGTTGTTTCACAAGAGGTGTGTGGTGATGTCTTTCAGGTGGACATGGTCTTTGCCTCCTTCATTCGCAGTGGGGAGGGTGTGAAGGAGATCCGAAATATCCTGGGCGAGAAGGGCAAGAACATCAAGATCATTGCCAAGATTGAGAACCACCAGGGCATCAAAAAGTGAGTTGCAATCCTTCGTCCCTCTCTGCCTTCACCCCGTAACATTAGCATGACCACGCGCAGAGATCTGCTGACTGGCAGATACACAAATGTTACGGGGAATAGAAGCGAGTAAAATCTAGTCAACCAACTACATTAGCATGGTCGTACACACAGATCCGCAGATTGGCATATGGGCAAGTGTTACGGGGAATAGAAGCGAGCAAAATCTAGTCAACCAACTACATTAGCATGGTCGTACACACAGATCCGCAGATTGGCATATGGGCAAGTGTTACGGGGAATAGAAGCGAGCAAAATCTAGTCAACCAACTACATTAGCATGGTCGTACACACAGATCCGCAGATTGGCAAATAGGCAAGTGTAACGGGGAATAGAGGCAAGCAAAATCTAGTCAACCAACTACATTAGCATGGTCACTTGCAATGATCTACAAACTGGTAAATACGCAAATGTTGTAGGGAATAGAAGCAAACAAGATCTAGCCAATCAACCATATTAGCATGGTCACACACGGAGATCTACAAACTGGCAAATATGCAAGTGTTGTGGGGAATAGATGCAAACAAAATCTAGCCAACCAGCTACATTAGCATGGTCGCATGCACGGATCCGCAGACTGGCAAATATGCAAGTGTTGTGGGGAATAGAAGCAAGCAAAATTTAGCGAACCAACTACATTAGCATGGTCACACACAGGGATCTACATACTGGCAAATATGCAAATGTGGGGAATAGAAGCAAGCAAAACCTAGCCAACCAACTACATTAGCATGGTGACACACACAGGGATATGCAGACTGGCAAATACACAAGTGTTGGGAAATAGAAGCAAGCAAAATCTAGCCAACCAACTACATTAGCATACACACACCTGGATCTACAGACTGGCAAATACGCAAGTGTTGTGGGGAATAGAAGCAAACAAAATCTAGCCAACCAACTACATTAGCATACACACACCTGGATCTACAGACTGGCAAATACGCAAGTGTTGTGGGGAATAGAAGCAAACAGAATCTAGCCAACCAACTACATTAGCATACACACACCTGGATCTACAGACTGGCAAATACGCAAGTGTTGTGGGGAATAGAAGCAAACAAAATCTAGCAAACCAACTACATTAGCATGGTCACACACACAGATCCGCAGATTGACAAATACACAAGTGTTGTGGGAATAGAAGCAAACAAAATCAAGCCAACCAGTTACATTAGCATGGTCGCAAACAGGGAACTACAGACTGGCAGATATGCAGGTGTTGTGGGGAATAGAAGCAAACAAAATCTAGCCAATCAGCTACATTAGCATGGTCACACACGGAGATCTACAGACTGGCAAATACGCAAGTGTTGTGGGGAATAGAAGCAAGCAAAATCTTGGCAAATACGCAAGTGTTGTGGGGAATAGAAGCAAGCAAAATCTAGCCAACCAATGATATTAGCATGGTCGCTTGCAGTGATCTACAGACTGGCAAATACGCAAATGTTGTAGGGAATAGAAGCAAACAAAATCTAGCAAACCAACTACATTAGCATGGTCACACACACAGATCCGCTGATTGGCAAATACACAAGTGTTGTGGGGAATAGAAGCAAACAAAATCTAGCCAACCAGCTACATTAGCATGGTCACACACAAGGATCTACAGACTGGCAAATAGGCAAGTGTTGTGGGGAATAGAAGCAAGCAAAATCTAGCCAACCAACTACATTAGCATGGTCACAAACAGGGAACTACAGACTGGCAAATATGCAAGTGTAACAGGGAATAGAAGCAAACAAAATCTAGCCAACCACACATTAACATGGTCACACACACAGATCTACAGACTGGCAAATACGCAATTGTGGGGAATAGAAGCAAGCAAATCTAGCCAACCAACTACATTAGCATACACACATCTGGATCTACAGACTGGCAAATACGCAAGTGTTGTGGGAATAGAAGCAAGCAGAACCTAGCCAACCATTTACATTAGCTTGGTCGTACGTAGGTATCTACAAACTGGCAAATACGCAAGTGTTGTGGGGAATAGAAGCAAACAAAATCTAGCCAACCAACTACATTAGCATGGTCACACACAGAGATCTACAGATTGGCAAATAGGCAAGTGTTACAGGAAATAGAAGCGTGCAAAATCTAGCCAGCCAACTGACCAACCAAAGTACAAAGAAGCAGAAAGTAAGAGTAAGTGTGTGAATACGTTAAGTATCTAGACTCTCACTGTCTCACCTGTCTCACTGTCGGCATCACCGGGAACAGTGTTGGCCGCTGAATGATGTCCTCACAAGTTGCTCCAGCACTCGATCTTGGCTAAGTCTGACCACCTCCTGGAGTTTCTATGCACTGATGTTTGTGATGTTTTAGCAAGTGATGCAGGTGGCCGTCCTCTGTTCTCTTTCCTTCCACTTTAACTTGGAGGACAGTGGACATCAAGTCTGTTCTCTCATACGGATTGTGTGTCCAACATATTTAAGTTTCCTCCGTTGTATGAGTACTAGGAGCTTGCGTGTAGTACCAATCATTCAGTATCAGACTAACAAACAGGAAAACAACAACAGGATGTGTGAATATGTAAGTGTGGGAGAACATACGCACACATGCAAAAGTTTCTAAAGGGGAGGGGAGGGGAATAGAGAGAACAGCAGTGTGGGTATAGTAAAAACAATGGTCGTTAGTTTAGAGTTTGTTCAGGAGGGAATCTTCGCACTTGGACAGTTCCATATACGCTCCACCCAAATCTGCCAGCAATTATATGGCAGACTTTTTGAGCCTGCAAGGATGCTGGCAAAGTCTTGAAATGGAGCGGGGGAGCGGCATCCATAAAACACCAACACCACCAGAGCGGTGGAAGCAGGAAGATGGGCAGCCACCAAGCTGACTTTTTATGTTGTGCGGTGGGTTTAACCCTTTCGTTCCTGCACCCTGCCCACCAGCATCAGTCATGCTTGCAAGAAGCTGGTGGATAGGGTGAGGAAGTGAAAGGGTTAATTTTTTGCAGTTGGTGGATAGGGTGCAAGAGTCAAAGGGTTAAATTCGAGATATCGGGGTGTTGAGTACATGACTGTATTAAAACAGCCGGCCAGCACACAGTTTAACTGCCAACTGCAGCAGATGTTTCCTAGCGGTCACCCATCCAGTTATTAACTAAGCCACATGTTGGGTGTTTTCAACATGTTTGATTATTGCCTGAACCGCAGGTGTGAATGTAGTGTAGACAGCAGTGGGAAAATGCTGTACACAGCAGGTGTGAATGTAGTGTAGACAGCAGTGGGAAAATGTTGTACACAGCAGGTGTGAATGTAGTGTAGACAGCAGTAGTTTGAAAAAAACTGGTATTTAGCTAATAATTTCATTTTTGGAAAATAAAGTATCGGGATCATTATCATTATTATTCCAGACTTTTTTTTTTTAAACGAAAGGCATCATATTGCACAGTGTGAAGCATAGTAAGTTCTTGAGTATATGTGAAATAATATGGGGAAATGTCCCAAGTGTTGCAAATTTCTGTAGGCCTAGTTTTTCTTAGTTTTGTTTTATTTGACTAAGCCTTTGATTCCCACACCTTAGTTTTGATTTATTTGACTAACCCTTTGATTCCCACACCCTCGCCATCATCATCCTGCATTGTCAAATGTGAAAATTTAAACCTTTGATTCCCACACCCTGTCCACCTTTCTGCAGGAAGCAGGTGAATAAGGTGAGGAAATCAAAGGATGAAGTTTTTGCAGTTGGTTGATAGGGTGCAGGAATCAAAGGGTTAAATTTTATGGACTGTTTAGTACGTTTGATGTGTTAAGATTTGTCCTCTTCTTGTGCCCTAATTGGGGTGAAAAGGGAAATAATGTTCGTTGTACCATTTCGGGTCATTGCTCGTTTGTTTCGTTTCAGTTTTGTTTTTCATTGTACCCACGTTCACTGTTCGTTGTACCATTTCAGTTTCGATGAGATCCTGGAGGTGGTGGATGGTGTGATGGTGGCTCGAGGTGACATGGGAATCGAGATCCCCCCTGAAAAAGTGTTCCTGGCACAGAAGATGATGATCGGCAAGTGTAACCGTGCAGGAAAGCCCGTCATTTGTGCCACACAGGTATGTTAGTGCAAATACACCTCTTCACTACAGCATAATTTTACTTGGATAGGTTACCATGATGGTCAAGTAGTGTGTCCAACATTGCCCCACATAGCAGCTTGTACCACAGAATTGCTGTGTCTGTTGACTATAGTGCATAGTTTTGAGCAGTGTCATGAAAATGCTATGTCCTGCAATGTTAAGTGTTCTTGTTAAAACAATATCGTGAAACTACATGTTGTGAGATTTTACTTGATGCCCTGTTTTAACTGAATTGCTTAGTGTATTCTGTGGGGGCAGTGTCTGTGTTTAATTTATTCTGTGGGTGAATCTGTTGTGTCATACAAAGTGTATGACATTATTATCGCACTGCTCCTGGTTAGGTATTGTTATGGGATAACAAACATACTGTGTGAAGCTTATCAGGATTTGCTGTAGTTTCTATGTGATTTTCAGACTTCTGGTTGCTATGACCTTAAACATACATTTCAGACTTTTTGTACAATAGGACTGTATACCAGACAGGTTGAAAAATTCAATGGGGGAAAAATTAAGTATATATGTATGTAAGACATGACTCCATGACATCATACACAGGAGCAGAGACTGTGTCACCTGGCAATCTTTATGACAAAGAGTGGAGCTCCCACCATCATCCACCTTGATGGAGCTAGATGATGTTGATGTATGTATACGACAATGACTTTGTTTGAAGTGTAACTAGTCTCCATTAACCCTTTGACTTCCGCACTGTATCCACCAGCATCCTGCATTGTCAACCATGCTAGAAAAGCAAAAACTCGACCATTTGATTCCCTCACCCTGTCCACCATCTTCGTGAAGGAAGGTGGTGGATAGGATGAGGGGATCAAAGGGTTAAGTTTTTGCAGGTGGTGAATAGGGTGCAGGAGTCAAAGGGTTAAAAAAAAGAAAAAGACAACTGAAGAAAAAGAAAAAAGGAAAACTACACAAAACAAAACAAAAAACTCACAAAACAGGAACAAATGAGAAAACGAAATGTCCTTACCAACCCGCCCAAGTTGATAACGCATGCTTTTACAACACAGATGCTGGAGAGCATGACGAAGAAGCCACGAGCAACACGCGCCGAGTCCAGCGACGTGGCCAACGCAGTGCTGGACGGCGCCGACTGTGTCATGTTGTCAGGGGAAACGGCCAAGGGGAGCTACCCTCTGGAGTCTGTGCGCACCATGCACCACGTATGTATGGCCTGGCGGAAGGGAAGGGTGTCTTGTTGCTTTCTCTTGTCGGTCATAAGTCCTTTCAGTCCCTAGCATTTTTCACCAGCTTTATGCAGAGTGCTGTCTGTTTATCTGTTGTTTTGTCATGTTTTCCTGTCTGTCTGTCTGTCTGTCTGTCTCTCTTTATTTCTTTCTTTCTCTTCTCTCTCTCTCTCTTTCTCTCTCTTTCTCTCTTTCTTTCTTTCTCTCTTTCTCTCTCTCTTTCTCTTTCTCTTTCTGTCTCTTTCTTTCTCTTTCTTTCTCTCTCTCTTTTCTCTTTCTCTTTCTCTCTCTCTCTCTCTCTCTCTTTTATTTTTTTGTCTACTTTATTTAAATCTTAATTCTTTTGCAGGTGTCCTTCTGTCTGTCTGTTTTGATACAAGTAGATAAAGCCATGGCAAATAATTTTGAGGGTTACCTGCTAAAATGGAATATCTCAAAAGCAGCAAAGAGGACAGATACACCATTCTGGTTGGGAATCCTTAACTCTATTGTGACTGCACTTGCCACATTTGAGCTCTCCTGCTGGCCAAGGGCTGCCACAGTGAAATCAATGAGAACTGTTGCCTTTGAGCCATTTTCCATCGATTTTAGACAAAGAAACTGGCAAAACGTAACTGAAGCGTTCAGCGGAAGTTCCCTCCACGAGGAAGCAACTGCCAACTACTAAATCATTAGCATAACAAAAGTAGAGGGAGTTATATACCCTAGACCATCTGTTACTATGATCGAAGTAGCTCGTCCTCGGTGAGAGCTCAGCTGTTACTTCAATCGAAGTAGCCCGTCATCAAAGAGTTAAATGTAAGTTGACTTATGTGCTGGTGTCTGTACCATCAGAAACTAAAGTTTAATTTCGTTTTCATCTCTTCCTGTCCTGTTTGTGTACTTTGCTTTGTGTAAAGTTGGTACTTCTTTTCTGTTGCGTCTTATTTTCCTGATGTCTGAATACACGTTGATTACAAACAGCGCATATTAAGTTGGTTTATGCGCTAATATCTGTACAGTTGAAAAAGTCTTACTTTCATGAAGCGTTATTTTTTCTTTCAAGTTCGGTTGTTTGGCTTCGCCACCAATTTTCTTGAAGGATGTGTTTAACCCTACCAGACCGAGTTCCCGCTATTGCGGGAATGACGAAAATGACTATATACCGAGTTCCCGCTATAGCGGGAATAGCACACTCACATGATCGTCACTTTATCAAGAGCTAAAAATAGCCACCGAACCGTTGCTAAGCGTCGCGTGAGCGTGTGTTCAGCCTATTGCAAATGTCTGCCTTTGTGTTGATGGTATTTTGAGGTGATTTGGGTGCAAAATTGACCATGAAGCGAGCTAGTGATGAACCAAGCACTTCAACAGGTAAACGGGCGAGGCCAACTCGCTTCACAGTTCAACAAGTGGTGGACATTTTGCAGATTGGAGAATTTGATCAGGAATACGTTTCCGATTCAAGTGACGATGATTACGTTGATGAAGCATTGAGTGAAAGTGATGATTCTGACAATGAAAGAAGTAGGTCGAGACAGAGTGTTGGAAGAAGGGGGCGTGCCCGTACCCCCAACCAAGTGATAGGGGAGATGCTTGTGTGATTGAGGGTTGGACTGGCGTTAGATGAAAGGTAGGCCTATTTTCTACAATCTCTCCACGTTTCATATAATTCTAACCATTGGTGTGCATGATATGAACAGTTTTCTAACGTATATACATTTTTTTCAAAATTTTGCTCAGGAGGCCAGGCAGGGGGCACAATTACGCTCAGGGGCTAAGGTCTGGTAGGGTTATTAGCACGGCCAGGAGACGGTTGAAAATAAACAGCCCCATCTTCTGGAAATTCTGTGTTTGAAATTCCCTTTTTTTTCTGTCACTCTTTTGCCTCGCTCCTTTGCTTTCTGTCATCTCTTCCTGTCATTTTCTGCCTTGCTGGTCCTTTCGTTCGTATGTGTTCTTTGAAGTTTTACATACTTTCTGTTTGGGTCGATAATTTGGTACATGCATTAAGTTTATTTTGGCTCAAGGAAATGTGATGTGGTTTGGTAATGTAGACCAGTTTTATGTATGTTTTAGTGTCTTTGTTATGATTACGTTTGTGTTCAGGTTTATGTTTTTAAACCCTCTGGTGATAGATTAGGTGGAATAGTCATCGCCTCGCACGAAAACGTTGATATTTGCGCTTAATTTTTCCTTTCAATTTTTTTTCCCAGGGTCAGTGAGATGCTGAGTGTGTTTTGAGATGGTAATAGCCCTGATGTGGTAGTTCTTTTGTTTTTCTTCTAAGCTGTGGTTTGATGCTGTTTTGATGATGAAATCACGTTTGATTTCCCCGCAGATCTGCAGAGAAGCAGAGTCGGCCATTTTCCACAACCAGCAGTTTGAGGAGCTTCGTCGTGAGACCCCGGTGTTCACAGACCCCACTCACACCATCGCCATCGCCGCTGTGGAGGCCTCCTTCACCTGCATGGCTGCCTCCATCATCGTCATCACCACCTCTGGCAGGTCTGTGTTTCTTGTGTTTTTGTGAAAGTTGTGTCTATGAAGTTTTGTTCACAGTGGTGGTTGTAAGTACAAAATCATCAAAAGCTTTTTGGGGGGTTGTTATTTATTTATTTGTTTGTTTGGTTGGTTGGTTGTTGTTTTTTTGCTGTTGTTCCATTTTCTCTGCCATGCCAGTGGCCACAGAGGCTGGGACAGTTTTTCACAATGCTATAGAGATGCAGGGTGCAGGGTGACTGAGGACAAGAGAGGGTGGGAGATGTACTTGCCGCGACAAGACATACATTCGTGTGGAGGGCTATGATCGCCAACGTCATGCGGCAGGGCACATGATGATGATGATGATATGGAGATGCATGATGATGGGGATGATGATCCTGACGCTGTTGAGTTCTCTTCTGGATTGTGACAGGGCTGTAATCTGCGCCTCCTGTCAATATATGCTGGCATCAGTCATGTGTGAGAGATACAGGCGTTAGTAGAGTTGGTCAGGAAATTTGAGTGAGACCCTGAATGACTCATCCATGAAGTGAATGAGACTGGACTGTGTAGTCTCAGTCTTCCTTATGAGCCTGAAGCGCTGTCAGCTCTGGGCCGGAGCTGGATGGGTCCACTTTTATGTTTTAGTGTCTTTAACCCTTTGACTCCTGCAACCTGTCCTGCATTGTCAACCATTTAACCCTTTGATTCACTCACTCTATCCACCAGCTTCCTGTGGATAGGGCGAGGGAATCACAGGGTTAAGTTTCGTTTCCTGCAGGAAGCTGGTGGATAGGGTGAGGGAATCAAAAGGGTTAAAATTTGTGCAGTTGGTATGGACTGGGTGCAGGAGTCAAAGGGTTAATTATGCTTACATCTGTATTCAGGTCCGTTTTTTAAAATCATCTTTGTGATAAATTGGAGGGAGTGGTCAACACCAGAGGTGCATTCTTAGATTATGTGCGTGGATGCATTGTTCAGTGTAATTGATTTTCTTTTCCAGGTGTTTTTTTTTTCTTCCTCCAGTGAGGTATAGTGTACTTTTTGAGATGGTTATAGCCCTTTTATAGCTCTGTGCAGTCAGTTGGGCTTTAACCCTTTGACTCCTGCAGCCTGCCCAACAGCATCCTTCTTTGTCAACCATGCTGGAAGAGCAAAAACTTAACCCTTTGACTCCCTCACCCTATCCACCAGCTTCCTGCAGGAAGCTGGTGGATAGGGTGAGGGAGTCAAAGGGTTAAGTTTTTGCAGTTGGTAGATAGGGTGCAGGTGGCAAAGGGTTAAATAACAATAACAATAGTAACAGTGACTCTCGTAGGTTAGCCCACATAGTGATAGTGCCTGACCAGTGAATATGTTGTTCACAGGTCAGCCCACCTGGTTACTGTGTCTAACCGGTAAATATGTTGTTCACAGGTCAGCCCACCTGGTGGCCGCCTACCGTCCACGTTGTCCAATCCTGGCCATCACCAGGAGCCCCCAGACCGCTCGCCAGTGCCATCTGTATCGCGGCATCTTCCCTGTCCTCTACACAGGTAAGGACCTGGGTTCGTTTCCATTCCTTTCCTCCATTATATTCTTCTTCTGTTAGTGCCAGTGGTTTTTGTAGTATTGTTTGGTCATTTTCTACACGTGTATTCCTTTTGTCCCACCAAGGCGTTTGTGCTTGTTTTCAAACAGGGGGATAGTGCTTCTTGTGAGTCATAGGTTTTTATGGTTTAGTTCTCATGGTCTTCGTATGATTGCTTGTTGATGGCTGCTAGTTTGCCATGTCAGCTTTGTGTGGTGTCTTGTTTCAAAGTTGTTGGAGATATCTTGTGTTCAAAATAATGCTGGAATCCATGTTTATGATATGTTAACAGCAAGCAGCCCACTTTTGGACTAAATGTCATGGTTTGAATTGGCAGTGTTTTTGGAAGTCGCTTTTTTTTTCCTTCTAATTGTCATTGTTGCTGTTGTGGTTGTTGGCTTTTTTGTTTGTTTATGTGGTTGATTTTGTTTTAATGTGTTGATGTGAAAGTAGCAGTGAAAGGGAATTCGGAAACATTAGTTTTGCATTGCAAAGAGTAAGTGACAGTTTTGCATCGGCAAAAGTCTTAGGTGTTAAGTTCTGTGTTTTCTGTTGAAATTGGTGTTGGTTTGTGTAGTGCCCTGATCTTTGTGTGTGTGTGCGTTACTCAAAACTGAGGATATTCAAGAAGTCTTGGGTCTGTGCAAAAGTCTGGTCATTAGGATTGGTAGGTTGTACAGATAAATGTCTGTGCGGGATTCCATGGCTTACTGGGGTGATGAACTTTCGGAGATTTTTGATCTTATTTCACAGATGCAGAGCGCACAGACATTACTTGTTGCACAGGATTTCGGTCCACGTTGTATTCTGGCTACAGGATCTGCGCTCCCAGGAATCTTTCGGGCCCGTTAACAGGAGATTCTTATCTTTTTTCCTTAGGCAGGTTTTGTATATGTAGATTTTCCAACAAGATTTAGGTTATATAGATGATACAAATTTCTGGGCCATGAGATGTCAGGCTATACAAAGATTCCTGGGTATTCATGTTATTTCTGGACTGTATGGATGATTTCTTGGCTATACATAGCATGTCATCATTTCTGGGGCTTGTTACAAAGCTGTCTTGGCAATTCTGGCTATACAATAATACCTGGGTCTTTCATAATTTCTGGCTGTATGGAGATTTCTGGGACGGTACAAAGCTGTCTTGGCAATTTCTGGCCTGTGCAAAGATACCTGGCTGTTTCATAATTTCTTGGCTTATGAGATTTCTGGGCTGTTACAAAGATACCTGGGTGTGGCTGTCTATAGTATTTATGGGCTGTACAAAGATACCTGGTGTTCATAATTTCTGGCTGTACAAGTAGAGTTGGATGGTCATGAGATTTCTGGGCTGTACAAATATGTCTGATGGCAATAGAATTTCTGGCTGTACAAAGATGTTTGGATGGTCATAAATTCTGGCTGTACAAAGATGTCTGGATGGTCATAGATTTCTGGCTGTACAAAGATGTCTGGATGGTCATAGATTCTGGCTGTACAAAGATGTCCTGATGTTCATGGATTTCTGGGCTTACAAAGATGTCTGGATGTTCATAGATTTCTGGGCTGTACAAAGATGTCTGGATGTTCATGGGATTTCTGGGCTGTACAAGATTTGAGATGTTCATGAGATTTCTGGGCTGTACAAAGATGTCTGGATGGCATAGATTTCTGGGCTGTACAAAGATGATCTGTGTTCATAGCTTTCTGGCGTACAAAGATGTCTGGATGTCATCAGATATTCTGGTGTACAAAGATGTCTGGATGTTCATAGATTTCTGGGCTGTACAAAGATGTCTGGAAGTTCATGGATTTCTGGCTGTACAAAGATGTCTGGATGTTCATCAGATTTCTGGCTGTACAAAGATGTCTGATGGTCATAGATTCCTGGCTGTACAAAGATTCTGGATGTTCATAGATTTCATGGGCTTACAAAGATGCTGGATGTTCATATAGTTTCTGGGCTGTACAAAGATGTCTGGATGGTCATAGATTCCTGGGCTGTACAAAGTGTCTGATGTATCATAGATTTCTGGGCTGTACAAAGATGTCTGATGTCATAGCTTTCTGGGCTGTACAAAGATTCTGGATGTTCATAGGATTTCTGGGCTGTACAAAGATGTGGATGGTCATGATTTCTGGGCTGTACAAAGCTGTCTGGATGTCAAGATTTCTGGCTGTACAAAGATGTCTGGATGTTCATAGAATTTCTGGCTGTACAAAATGTCTGATGTTCATAGATTTCTGGGCTGTACAAAGATGTCTGGATGTTCATAGGATTTCTGGGCTGTACAAAGATGTCTGGATTTCATAGATTCTGGCTGTACAAAGATGTCTGGATGTTCATAGCTTTCTGGGCTGTACAAAGATGTCTGGATGTTCATAGATTTCTGGGCTGTACAAAGATGTCTGGATGTTCATGGATTTCTGGGCTGATACAAAGATTTCTGGGCAGTACAAATGCTCGGCTATTCATAGATTTCTGGGCTATAGTAAAATACCTGGGCTATTCATAGATTTTTGGGCTGCATAGAGATTTCTGGGCTATACAGAGATACCTGTGCTTTTCATAGATTTCTGGGCTGTGTGGAGATTTCTGGGCTGTACAAAGCTGTTTTGGCAGTTTCTAGGCTACACAAACCCGTCTTGGCAATTTCTTGGTTATACAAACATACCTGGGCTGTTTGTAAATTTCTGGGCTGTATGGATATTTCTGGGCTGTATATAGCTGTCTTGGCCATTTCTGGGCTGTACAAGATGTCTGGGCTGTACATAGCTGTCTGGGCTGTTACAAAGATACCTGGGCTATTCATAGATTTCTGGGCTATACAAAGCCTTCTTTGCAATTTCTAGGCTATACAAAGCTGTACCTGGGCTGGTGATAGATTTCTGGGCTATACAAAGCTGTCTTGGCAATTTCTGGGCTATACATACCTAGACTGTTTATAGATGTCTTGGCAGTATGGAGATTTCTGGGTTGTACAAAGCTGCCTTGATTTCAGGGCTATACAAAGATACACGGGCTATTCATAGATTTCTGGGCTGTATGGAGATTTCTAGGCTATACAAAGATACCAGGGCTTTTCATAGATTTCTGGGCTATATACAAAGATACCTGGGATTTTCATAAACTTCTGGGCTGTGTGAGTTTCTGGGCTATACAGAGTGGAAATTTCTGGGCTACACAGGGTTTTCAGAGCTCTGTGGGGGATAGTGGGTACTCTGTGTAAAGTTACGGGCTTGACAGAGAGTTCTGGGCTTGACAGGTATATTCTGATTTCTGGGCTCTTCAAGGGATATACACTTGTGTCTAGGATGTACAGAGACTTCAAGGGTTTGTGTGACAGAGTGACTGAAGAAGAGATCTTTGTTGAAAACGTGGGAAACGGAGTGAAGTGGGTTTGTGTGTGCTCTTGTTTTGTCATATGAAGTTTATGTTCTAGTGGTGCTACCCACAAAAGTTTGCTTGCTAGAGGTCGATGACTTTTTTGTTTGTTTTGTTTTGTTTTGTTTTGTTATGTTTTTTTTGGTGACTTTTGGCATCATACTGTAATTCATTTATTTTCAAACTGTTAAATATTGTATATTTATTTGTACAGGTGTTCTAAATGCTGTTAGTAGGTGTGTATGTGTTGTGTTAGGTTAGATTTATTTGTTATTGTTGAGAATGAATTTGTATGTGTGTGTGGGTGTGTGTGTGTGTGTGTGTGTGTGTGTGTGTGTGTGTGTGTGTGTGTGTGTGTGTGTGTGTGTGTGTGTGTGTGTGTGTGTGTGTGTGTGAGGACAGGAGACATGTCATGGAGGCAGACACTATTAACTCTTTGACTCCCCACCTTATCCACCAACTGCAAAGACTTAAACCCTTTGACTCCCTCACCTATCCTCCAACTTTCTGCAGGAAAACTGTTGGATAGGGCAGAGAGTCAGAGGGTTAAGTTTTTGCTTTGCTGTCATGGTTGACAGTGCAGGGTGCTGGTGGACAGGGTGCAGGAGTCAAAAGGGTTAATTCATGTTTATGTACTTGTTTCAGTACCCATCAGTAGAGTGAATTCTTTTTGTGGTCTTCCTTTAAATACAATGAAAGGAGATTATTTTCTATTGCCTGGGAAGGGTGTATCCTATCCTGTCTGTTATCAAAACATGTGAGCAAGATTTTCTCACCTGTTTCTGGATGTATCTTTACCCAGTGTCGGTCATAGGTGTGGACTGTTGAAGAGTCATGACCACATAAGTGTGGAAGAAAAAATGTCAAGGTCAAGGTCACACAGAGCAGAAAAGTGCCTAAAATGAGCAAGGTGTGTGAACCATATTTTCCCCAGGAATTTTCGACAATACTTAAAAAATCTGATTACCGTTGTTGAGACAGTCTATCATTGTCCTTGATGCGTGTCAAGTTTTGTATCAGCTGGGGCTTCTTGAAGGTCGTAGTGACTTTGAGTGAGAAGAACAGAATTTAATTTTTGTGTATTTTTTGTATAAAAAGTGAGATTGTCAGAATGGCTTGACCACCTTGTTTGTTTGTTGTCTTCTTTGGTTTTTTTTTTATTTATTTATTTTTTTTTAATCTTTACGACCAGCTTTGGCATATGTCAGCAGGTAGAGCTAATATGCAAATGCACAGGCCATCTGTCATAGGAACAGGGTAGCACAGTGATTAGAATACTTACTTCAGGAAGCTAAAGCTGAGATAACATCAGTCTTAATTTTCAAGGGTGATACCTAAGCACTACGAAAGCTTTTTTCCATCTGGCCCTTAACCTAAATAACATGCGATAGCATGCGTGCATGCATTCCGAGGAAACATTGCTTGCAATAACAACAACAACAAAAAGAAGTAGAAGAAGGTGAAGGAGGAGAAGAAGAAGAAGAAAGAGGGAAAAGAACTAAGAAGAAGAGTAAGAAACAGTAACAACAACAAAAGAAATACAGAAAGAAAGGGAGGAGGAGGAGGAGAAGAAAGAGTAGAAGAAGGAAGAAAGAAAGGAAGAAAGAAAGAAAGAAAGAAAGAAAGAAAGGAAGAAAGAAAAAGAAAGAAAGAAAGAAAGAAAGGAAGAAAGGAAGAAAGAAAGAAAGAAAGAGAAAGAAAGAAAGGAAGGAAAAGGAAGAAAGAAAGAACGGAAGAAAGAAAGGAAGAAAGAAAGAAAGGAAGAAAGGAAGAAAGAAAGAAAAGAAAGGAAGAAAGAAAGAAAGGAAGGAAGAAAGAAAGGAAGAAAGAAAGAAAGAAAGGAAGAAAGACAGAAAGGAAGAGAAGAAAGAAAGAAAGGAAGAAAGGAAGAAAGAAAGAAGAAAGAAAGGAAAAAGAAGAAAGAAAGGAAGGAAGGAAGAAAGAAAGAAAGAAAGAAAGGAAGAAAGAAAGAAGAAAGAAAGAAGAAGAAGAAAGAAGAAAGAAAGAAGAAAGAAAGAAAGGAAGGACAGAAAGAAAGAAAGGAAGGAAGAAAGACAGAAAGGAAGAAAGAAGAAAGAAAGAAAGGAAGGAAGGAAAGAAGGAAGGAAGGAAGGAAGGAAGGAAGGAAGGAAAGAAGGAAGGAAGGAAGAAGGAAGGAAGGAAGGAAGGAAGGAAAAGGAAGGAAGGAAAGAAGAAAAAAGCTAAGGAGAAGAGGGAAAAAGCTAAGGATGAAGAAGAAAGAACAGAAAGAGGAAAAAGGCTTGTGTAAAAGCAAAGAAAGAGGAAAAAGGCTTAGTGTAAAAGCAAAGAAAGAGGAAAAAGGCTTAGTGTAAAAGCAAAGAAAGAGGAAAAAGGCTTGAGTGTAAAAGCAAAGAAAGAGGAAAAAGGCTTAGTGTAAAAGCAAAGAAGAGGAAAAAGGCTTAGTGTAAAAGCAAAGAAAGAGGAAAAAGGCTTAGTGTAAAAGCAAAGAAAGAGGAAAAAGGCTTAGCGTAAAAGCAAAGAAAGAGGAAAAAGGCTTAGTGTAAAAGCAAAGAAAGAGGAAAAAGGCTTAGTGTAAAAGCAAAGAAAGAGGGAAAAGGCTTAGCGTAAAAGCAAAGAAAGAGGGAAAAGGCTTAATGTAAAAGCAACAGGTAGTGTTAAGTTCTGTATTGTCCTGGCCTGTCCAGAGGGAACCATGAAACACATTGTATTCAGAAGTAGATTTTTTTTGTTTTGCTGTACTTTTATGCTTTGAAGCAAAGACATGTTGATTGTGTTATTGGAACAAGGCGTAGCTGTGAAAATAGTTGAACATTATTTGAAGGATACCAGTAGAAGTCAGTAATCTAAACCTTTTCAGTAGAAGCCAGTAATCTCTGTAGACCTTTTCAGTAGAAGCCAGTAATCTCTGTAGACCTTTTCAGTCAGCCTATTAACCTTTTCAGTAGAAGCCAGTAATCTCTGTAAACCTTTTCAGTAGAAGCCAGTAATCTCTGTAAACCTTTTTCAGTCAGAAACTGCTTTGCTGAAAGTTGTTAGTAGTTTTCTGCAGTCTTTTGCTAATGGTTAAATGTCCAGTCTATCTATACTAGATTTCTCAGCAGCACTTGATTCTATTGACCATGACATCATGATCTCAAGATGTCATCTACATTTGGTTACATTGAAACTGTTCTTGTTGAACTCTGGTGAGCCCCCATCTTTGCTGAAAAACGGTGTCCCACAGGGTTCTGTGTTGGGCCCTGTTCTCTTTACACTTTGTTTACAATCACTGTGCTCTGTTATTAAGCAATCGGGAGTACTGTACCATTTCTTTGCTGATGATTCATAACTGCATGTGTCTGCTTTCCCATGAAACATCTCGAGTACTGCAAGAGAATTTGAAAATGCCATTGAGAACATAGCTGCCTGGATGACAGCAGACAAAGTGAAAATGAATGAAGAAAAAAAAAGAACCCATGTAAATCAAACTTTGAAAAAAAAGCAACCTTCTGAACAGATGGGAAGCAATCATTCAGGAGAAGGGATCTGACTTGATTATCTTCCCTTTTTTTCTATTTTACATTTTTATCGCCATTTTTATTATTTAGTGAATGACCTTCATAGTTATCTCAGTCTGCAAGGAATCAGGTGTGTTTTTTGATAAATTTCAGTCCATGGAAGGTCATGCTAACCACCTGAGCAGAATTCTTTATCTTCAGTTACGTAGACTGAACAAAACCTGCCAAATTCTTTTTACTGTTACCCACCAAAAGGCTGTGTGAGTCTTTCATTCTTTGCAGACTGGGCTGCTGTAACTCTGACCGAGCTGGGCTTTCTGATCATAAACTAAGCTCCAGTGAATTCAAAATTGTACAGCTCAACTCTTCCTACAGGAGAGCAAATGGTGCAGTACAAAACTAGTACCCTTGTTTTAAACAACATTGGTTTCCATTCGAAGCAAGAATTGAGCTTAAAATTGTCAAACTGTGTTAAATGTGGCTTCCATTCGAAGCAAGGATTGAGTTTAGAATTGTCAACTGCATTTAATATGGCTTCAAACTGAGTTCAATATGGTTTCCATTCGAAGCAAGAATGGAGCTTGAAATTGTCAAACTGTTTAGCATGGCTTTCATTCGAAGCAAGAATTAGATTTAAAGTTGTCAAACTGTGTTTATTATGGCTTCCATTCAAAGCAAGAATTGAGTATAAAATTTGACGTCAAACTGCATTTGGTATGGTTTCCATTCAGAGCAAGAATTGAGTATAGAATTCTCCAGCGCTGCTTTTGATGTCTAGATAGAAATGCCATGCCGTACTTCTGTGAAAACTGCATTGGCTTTCAGTCAAAGCAAGAATCAAATTTAAATGTTCACAGTCTGCTTTCAGCGTCTAAATTCTGCCACACTCTGTTTTCAGTGTCTAAATTTGAAAACCATGCCAACTTTTCTGTCAGAACTCTCCTGCCCTACAAACCTTCCACAGCTCTTGGGTCTTAAGGATCTTCTCATTTTACTGTACCATGGTTCTCTCTAACCACTTGCAGAAAGAAATCTTTCTCTGCTTTTAGGGGCCCAGCAACAAAGAACTCACTCTCAGCATATTTAAGAAAAGGTAATTGTGTGCTTGCTTTGAAAAAACAACAACAAAAAAACATCTCGGCAAGTACGTACCTCTTTCAGAAATAACTCCAGAATGGCATAGATTAATGCTTCTGATTTCTCAAGATTCAGTCATGTTTTGGCTTTTCTGTGTGTGCGTTTGTTCGTGTGTTTTAATGTGTGTGTGTGTGTGTGTGTGTTATTTTTATATTTTATTTTAGTGTAGTGTATGTGTTATATTTGAGAAACACTGATTGAATTCTGTGCATTTTTCTTCCTTATATACCCATTGTCAGATGATTAATACATTTTTCTTTTGTATGTATTCTTTGTGGACTAGTATCACAAGGACCTGTTTCTGATTTCATGTCATGATTTGTTATTGTTGATGAACGTTGTTTGTGCTCTGTTGTTGTGTTGACGTGTATGGCCAATTCACCACTCCACTTGGTGGAAACCCATTTTCAGAAATCCATGCATTTCAGGTCATGTTACAGTTTTATGAAGTTATTATTTTGTGCCTTTTTGATGCAGCATTAATGTATTGAAATGGCACCCCCCCCCCCCCCCCCACCTGTCTTTTTTTTCTCCTTTGTCTATATAAAGTGGAAGAAGGGAGTGTGTTTATTTTGACAGGGACTATTTGTATTGTACAAGTGGAATTATCGTAAGGCAAGTAGATCATGAAGTTTTAAGGCTGACAATGCTCGTTTAAGTCAGATTAGAAAATGCGTCAGCCATACTGTTCATATGATTAACCCTTGGCTCCCGCACCCTATCCATCAACTGCAAAAACTGAACCCTTTGACTCCCTCACCCTAATCACTAACTTCCTGCAGAAAACTGATGGACAGGGTGATGGAGTCAGAGGGTTAAGTTTTTGCTTCGCTGCGCACGGTTGACAGTGCAAAATGCTGGTGGACAGGCTACGGGAGTCAGAGGGTTAAATGTGTGTGTGTGTATGCTCATGCGTCCACACAGTATGCATGCGTAACTGTGTCAGCACAGTGTATCGGGTCAGTTGTTACCATGTCAGGTATATTTTGTGTGTTTGATGAAACATCACCTATTTCTGAACGCTTCAGTGAATGCTAATCACAACTTCTCTCCACTCCAGTGTCTGTTAACCGCAGCTGTGCACTGTTGTTTCTCTTGCTGTGAAGCACAGGCAATATCTAAACCGGAGCGAGCGCTTCGGAGCGAAAACGTGCTCGCGACAAGCATGCTCGCTCACCCGCTTGCTCATCATCCATTTCAGGGAACTGCAGGTCGTTTGACTAATGGTTTTTCTCTTCTGTTTTTTTCTCCCCATGCATTTTAGAGAACAAAGGTATCAGTATTTTTCATCAGCTCATTTACAATTCCCAGTGCTTATCCGCTTGTTAACCGGACCCCTCTGGGTCATGACCACTAAACCTGGGCACTTGTGTTATTCAGTTGGCTCTTTCTGTTTCTCTGTCTTGTTTGTTGTGTTTTTTCTTTCTGTTTGATTTGTTTTTTTTATCTTTTATTTGTTTGTGTGTGGGTGTTACTGTAGTGTACTGTGCCTAGTTGTAGTTGTCGGGTTTTTTTATAATTTTTTTTTTTTTTTTACTCCATTATGTTTCGTAGAAGCTTGTTTTGGGAAGGATTCTTTCCTGGTAGGATTAAGAAACGCATTTCCGCTCAAGCAGACGTCCTTTCTCTCTCACTTGCTGACACCCTCTTATCTCCCCTGTCCATCTCTAAATTTGATAAACACACACACGCGCGTGTGTATGTTCGTGAACATGAACGCGCACACGCACGCACGCACGCACGTACACACACACACCTAAATGAATTTAGATAGTTCAAGAGTGAAAACATGCACACACATACACACTCACACACACACGCACACACACACACACACACACGCACGCACACACACACACATACACACACACACACATACACACACACACACACACTCACATTCACTCACTCACACACTCTCACACACACTCACACGCACGCACACACACACACACACACACACACGCCTAAAATCACTTTACTGAATAGACATTGAATCGATGACCACCACCACCACCACACATTCTTTCTTTCTCTCCTTTCTGTCTTATTTCATGGTGTTGACACAGAAATTCAGCTTGCTGTTTCTGTCGATCGAAGCCCATTTTCAAGAAATCCATGAATTTTGGGTTATGGTACAATTTAACGAAGTCATTTTGTGCCTTTTTGATGCTGCGGATGTTTGAAAATAAGCGGCAGGTGGAACAGGGGTGATAAATTGAGTACAGTAAGTGCATAGGCACCTCCTCCTCTGCCCCCCTTTCCCCCCAAACCCTCCTGAAACCTGTCACGCCAGTATAAATGTTGGCTTCCATCTGGAATGAAGTGTTGGCTGTTGGGATTCCACTGTGCAACTAGTGCCCCCACCCTCTCTCGCCTCCCCCCTCCCCCCATTCTTTTTCTTATGGAAAACAAGGTGCTTTCTTTTGAATGACTTAAAATTTACAGAGGATTTTTCAAATTTTTAAAAAATTTTTTTTTTTAATACCCTTTCATTTTTTTGGTATGGTTTTGTTTTGTTTTGTTTTAATGTTTGTGTGTTTTCTTCTCTGTAAATTCTTCCTTTTTATAATTCTCCAGTCTTTGCCAGTACATATGAGCCAGGCACAAGTCTGGGACGACTGTGATGATTGTGATGATGTGTATATCGAGGCTGACCGTCTCTAGCACTTACCAGAATGGCTGCTGTCATTAACGCTTGTTCTTTGTAATTGCGCTGACCTAACACACTTGTATCAGCATTCTGTATGCGGGTGGCTTGTCAGATTCAGTATCTGGCAAATCCTCATGGCAGATGAGATAAAGGGGGAGATAGAAATGAATACTGACCTATGCTTTGGAGGTTTGCGTATGTGTAGTGTTGGTGATTAGGAGGTATGAGAAGTGTGCTGTTTGAAAAGGGGTTGGGAATTGGGTTTGAAAAAGGGTTGGGAATTGGCCGTGGGTTCACAAATTTTCCTGGTAGAAATAATTGTCCTATCCAGCTTTTTTTCCCCTTTTTTTCTCTTTTTTTTTTTTTTTTTTTTTTTTTCTCCACAAAGTCACAAAGTAGAGTAAGTATACGAAGTACGATTTGTGATTTAATACTTGCAGAAATAGAAATGAAATAGTGCAGAAAATACCCCCCTTTCTTTTTTTAACCCTTTCACTCCCGCGCCCTGTCCAGCGACTGTAAAATCTTAACCCTTTGACTGCCTCACCCTGTCCAGCTTCCTGCAGGAGTCTGTTGGCTAATTATTGACAGATTTGGGTAGAGCATACATGGAATTGTTTAAAGGGTTGAGTATTTGCTCTGCTAACATGGTTGACAGTGCAAGATGCTGGTGGATAGGGTGCGGGAGTCAAAGCACTCGATGTCTGATTTAGTGCTTGAAAATGCACCAGATTGCACAGATTTTAATACTTCAAAAAAAATTTTGAGGGGCATGATCCTGGATTTCTTACATTAGTTTTTCTTTTCAGCAGTTTCCACCTCTGTTAAAAGCTTTTTTGGGGGGTTGGGGATTGGGTGGGGGGATGAGACGTCATGAACTTGTCACAGTTATTTAAACAAACCTGAACTATCAAACCTTGAACTGAGAGCAGATGAATGTAGTGGAAATTGGGTCTTAGTTTTACTTTACCTCATTTATAATCACATAAAAGAAAATCTGTTTCGGAGTCTGTATCATGTGTTAATGGACAGATTGCCCCATGAAGCTTTCAAGAATTTGGAGATGATGATTTTCATCTTCATTTTGCAAAGACGAACCTGCGTGCATGTGCATTTAACATTGGCTCACTTCCCGTACCAGTAATCAGAGCGCGATCTGTCTGCTTTCGTGTTGAGCTACTACCAAGGTTGACCCTTTCACCCCAGCACTTTGTCCACCAGCTTCCTGCCAGGATAGGGTGAGGAAGTGAAAGGGTTAAGGTTTTGCTTTTGTATCATAGCTGACAGTGCAGGAAGCTGGTGACTAGGGTGAGAGAGTTTAAGGGTTAATCTGAGCCGCCTCAAGAGGTTTAACCTGAATCACTAGGACAGTGAAAAGATGGGATTCGGAACACTGTAAGCGGAAGATAGACTGGTATGATAAGCGCCGTTCGTAAGCGGAAGATAGACTGGTATGATAAGCGCCGTTCATGCGCTCATTATTGACTGGAGTGTTAGTACATTGCGTAGATTCATCCTGCCTGGAGACTTAACCCTTTGATTCCCGCACCCTATCCACCAACTGCAAAAACTTAACCCTTTGACTCTCACCCTATCCACCATCTTCCTGCAGGAAACTGGTGGAAGCTGGTGTATAGGGTGAGGGAGTCAGGATTAAGGCTTTGCTTTGCTAGGTTGTCAATGTAAAATGCTGGTGGACAGGGTGGTAGAGTCGAAGGGTTAATAATATCATTTTGTTATCAGTTTGCATGTCTTGAACTTTAGTCATCTTATCTGTTTGTCGTCTTTGTGTGTGATTTCATGTGTGTGCACATGTGCGTGCGTGTTTATAGTCAGTATGAATGCTTCCCACTGACAGATCTATTTTGTTTGGAATGTGTTCAGAAGGGATTCATTGCATTTAAACAATTCCATGTATGCTCTACCCAAATCTGTTAATAATTAGCCAACAGACTCCTCAAGCTTGTGCAAAATCCTATGTGTTGGCAAGGTTATAAAATGGAGAGAGTGGAGTGTGGATGGGTGGGTTGGAGAACAGGGCCTATGAAACTGTAGGCGGAAACCATCAGAATGTTTTCAGCATTCAGATGGTCAGCAAGCAGGCCAGATTTTAGGTTGCAGCCTGGGATTGAACTCAAGACTTCAGCGTTGTACTGTCAAAGATGGGGGAATGTTTATCGCAGGGATGGTGATGCCGCAAGAGAACCGCATACAGTAGGGTATCTTGCACTCGCACTCGCACTGCCATTAATCGCACAGGCCGCAGAAGCGCAACAGCTTAGCGCGGGGAGCAGGATTTGCCTCTCTTTACACAACCATCGTTTTCAGATAGTGACCTTGCGGACAGTGTGGAAGACACCTCGCAGCTTATGTACACCGGTAACTATGCTTGTTTCTGGCTTTACTTGATCTGAGACGTGCAGGCTTGTCGTGGACCACTGTGGCTGGCCGTTGAGCATCATTGCAGTCACGACTTGATTTGCCGTCTTTTTGTCGGTTTTGTTTGAAATGACTGTTGGTATGACTAACACACTAGCACTTCAGGATGGTTGTTCACATTGTGTGTGGCACGAACGGAAACTGCCAAACCTCTCGCCGGCCAGTGGAATTGTGTGCAACATGTAGTGCGGTAGAGCAGCTTGGATGGCCAGAAATGTGTCTTGACTGTGAGGAATTTGCTGTGGGTGTTGCAATAGAAAAAAATGTTGCAGAGTCAGAAAAAACATGAAAAAAAGAACAAGAACGGGTATTTAATACAAACAGACAAAACAAGAGTCAGTTGATAATCTGAGAGTGAAAATGGCAGTGGAGTTGAACGCAGTCGATGGTACTTTTGGCCTGAATTTGTACGCATGTTTGCGGTAATCTGAGAGTGAAAATGGCTGTGGAGTTGAACGTAGTTGACGGTACTTTTGGCATGAAGTTGCACACGTTAACGGTGGCTAAATGAACAAAAGACGGAAGGATGATGTTTTTATTCACAGCACACTTGCATCGAGATTTTGTCAGGAAATGTGAATACTGAGCAGACTATACTGAACGAAGTCCTAAATTGCAACACACAGTACTAAATAATACTGAAGTAAACTGTACACACAGTACTAAACATTACTTTACAAAATGGCACACTTGGTACTCAATGGCACACTTGGTACTCAATGGCACACACATGGTACTAAATGGCACACAGGGTACTAAATGGCACACATGGTACTAAATGGCACATATTGTGCTAAAAGTTACATAACCCACACAAGTTCCACAGCACTTCTAAATGCTACACGCAGCACTAGTATTAAATATTAACGCGACACATACTAGCTGAACTGAATACCTTATACAGACCATGCATTTAGTGCTGATATATCATGGGTGTGATAGTTGATCATTTGGGACACTGGTCTTCCGGTTGGAAAGTGCGAGTTCGAACCTGTGTAGTTTACCACCATGTGTGGGTAAAGGATGAAGAATTTTCTGATCTCCCAGGTCAACACATATGCAGGTCTGCTGACGCCTGCACGTTTAGAGTTTGTTCAAGAGGGATTCATCACACACAGACAATTCCATATGCGCTCCACCCAAATATGCCAGCAATTATCCGGCAGACTCCCTAGGCGTGCGCAAAACCCCATGCCCTGGCCAGGTCTTGAGATGAGGAGAATGAACGGGGAGGGGGAAGACCTTGGAAACATTAAGCTGACAGCATCAGAATGATGAAAACGTTAAGATGGGCAGCAAACAGGCTGATGTTTAATGTCGCGGGCTGGGATTGAACTCAAAGATATCAGATCCTGAGTTTCACGGCTCTGTCTAAAGAACCGACTAGCCCTGCATGCATGTGCGGACATGCAGAACAAGAAATGTGCGATGAAGAACAAGAAATATGCATGAAAGAACAAGAAATTTGAAATGAAAATCCTATGAGCCTTATTACTTTTCAGGGGGGGGGGGGGGGGGGGGGGCTATGGAAACATGAAAACTCCCAGCAATACACACCACTGAAAATAGAGCAAGTCTTGATTTATGACAAGATCAAAAAGAAGAGGGAGAAAAAAAAAGTGGGGGGGGGGGGGGGGGGGTTCCTATGAATGCCCACTCATAACATTCAAGTGCACATAGGACTAGCAGCCCGTGAACAAAGGGGAAATGGCTCATATAATGTGACTTGCCGAATTTTAAAGACACAACATCAGAACACATGTGACATTCTTGGCACATATCACAAAAAAAGGTCTGCAGGTTTTCTTTGTTTAGTAGTAGTTTGGTTTCCAGGTATTCATTCTGTCTGCAAAATTCACACATGACATTCATGTCTAACTTTTTCTTCTTTAAATGATGCTTTACTCGCTATGTCCAGTTTCTCGATAACCCGCACAAAGCCATGAAATAGATATAGATTACTGTTAAAAGTCATGAAATAGATATAGATTACTGTTAAAAGTCATGAAATAGATATAGATTACTGTTAAAAGTCATGAAATAGATATAGATTACTGTTAAAAGTCATGAAATAGATATAGATTACTGTTAAAAGTCATGAAATAGATATAGATTACTGTTAAAAGTCATGAAATAGATATAGATTACTGTTAAAAGTCATGAAATAGATATAGATTACTGTTAAAAGTCATGAAATAGATATAGATTACTGTTAAAAGTCATGAAATAGATATAGATTACTGTTAAAAGTCACGAAATAGATATAGATTACTGTTAAAAGTCAGGAAATAGATATAGATTACTGTTTAAAGTCACGAAATAGATATAGATTACTGTTAAAAGTCATGAAATAGATATAGATTACTGTTAAAAGTCATGAAATAGATATAGATTACTGTTTAAAGTCATGAAATAGATATAGATTACTGTTAAAAGTCATGAAGTAGATACAGATTACTGTTAAAAGTCATGAAATAGATATAGATTACAGTTAAAAGTCACGAAATAGATATAGATTACAGTTAAAAGTCACGAAATAGATATAGATTACTGTTAAAAGTCACGAAATAGATATAGATTACTGTTTAAAGTCACGAAATAGATATAGATTACTGTTAAAAGTCACGAAATAGATATAGATTACAGTTAAAAGTCACGAAATAGATATAGATTACTGTTAAAAGTCACGAAATAGATATAGATTACTGTTAAAAGTCACGAAATAGATATAGATTATACAGTTAAAAGTCATGAAATAGATATAGATTACTGTTAAAAGTCACGAAATATAGATTACTGTTAAAAGTCATGAAATAGATATAGATTACTGTTAAAGTCATGAAATAGATATAGATTACTGTTAAAAGTCACGAAATAGATATAGATTACTGTTAAAAGTCACGAAATAGATATAGATTACTGTTAAAAGTCACGAAATAGATATATATTACAGTTAAAAGTCATGAAATAGATTAGTTTATTGTTGAAATTTCATGAAATAGATATAGATAGCAGTTTAAAGTCATGAAATAGATACAGATTACAGTTAAAAGTTATGAAATAGATATAGATTACTGTTAAAGTCATGAAATAAATGTAGATTACGGTTAAAAGTCATGAAATAGATATAGATTACTGTTACAGTTGTGAAATAAATGTAGATTACTGTTAAAAGTCATGAAATAAATGTAGATTACGGTTAAAAGTCATGAAATAGATATAGATTACTGTTAAAGTCATGAAATAAATTTAGATTATGGTTAAAAGTCATGACAAGTACGTTGGGCTATATGAAGACGGGGAAGTAATGACGGCAATTTTTCATTTGGAGACACTTGATCACATGTAGCCTTCATTGGATTGGGTCGTGGTGGAGACAGGGGGGTGGGGTTGAGGTTGGTTACGGTTGTGTGGGGATACAACTGAAATTTGAAAAGAAAATATAGCCTTGGTTGCTTCGCCATCTTTACTCTTTTTTTGTTGTTGTTGTTTGTTTTGTTTTATATTTCTTTTTGCCCCCACCCCCTCCCTCTTTCTAGGTTGAGCGATTTGGATCTTCAGTGGAGATGTCAGTGGACAAATGTTGGCAGAAAAAAAAAACTGGTAGCTTATGAAATAGTCCATTATTGTCATGTAGCCATAAACATACCTACTGTACCACAGTTCATCCTGTTTTGGTTTACATTTAGATGGTAATGTGTGGAGTTTGATAATATCGACAGAGTTGTGGCCAATTATTTTTCAGTTTTGTGACAGCGTTGGGTTGAAATTTGTTAGTTTTTTTTTTTTTTTTTTTTTTTTTCGTTTTTGTTCTGTTTATGATTTTATTTTGTTGTTGTTGTTGTTGTATTGTTGGCATCATTTTGATTTTTAATTTATTCAGTAACTTTCTTCTGTCTCCTTGTTTCTTTTTCTTTAATTTCCTTTTTGTTCTTTCTGATTTTCTCTTATCTAGTTTTTATTGTTCCTGATTGAATTTCAACTATTTTTATGTCATTCTCCATATTTTAATTTTCATTTAGTTACTTTTTTGTAAATTTTTTTTCTAAGTAAACGAGCATTAGAATTACTTGTCATTGTGTGTTTTATTTGTGGCTGTTAATACAAATTTCCATGGTCATTATTTTATGAATTCAAAATTGAAATGTATTCTAGTTTGTCTCCTTTTCTGATGTGATTGTTTAACTCTTTGACTCCCTCACCCAATCCACCAGCATCCTGCATTGTGAACCATGCTATCAAAGCAGAAGTTTAACCCATCGAGTCCCTCACCCTATCCACCAGTTTCCTGCAGGAAACTGGTGGATATAGTGATGGAGTGAAAGGGTTAAGTGTTTGCGGTTGGTGGATAGGGTGCAGGAGTCAAGGGGTTAAACAGATCCTGTGCTGTGTTGATTCCAGTTGCTTCCTTTAGCGTAGGCTCCTGTAGTGTCAGTGTAGGCTCTTTTAGGCTCCTTTAGTCTTTGATTCTTTTAGTGTTGATGGCGATGTGGCCTGTTAGGTTGCTGTCCCTCCCGTCTGGCGATATCCAGCTTAGCTTGTACATGGTTTTCCCGGAAGATGGTGCCAACCATTGCCAGCCTGTTCTCCAGACATGTATATGCATGCAAGTCACTGGCTGTCGTCATTTGTCTGTCCAACTCTTTCTTGTCCCATGCAGGATGCATATACTACATCGTCCGACCCCACTTTCGTGTAAAAATCCCCCATCACTATGAAAATGCCATGTGTGTTGTCAGTCTGGCCGTGCAGGTTTCTATACAAATGGTCCTTCTCCAACTCTCTGTGGCTTCTTCTGTGAACGTATGTCATTTGGTGATGGTAATCTCTGTATGTCTGGAAAACATCTTGCCCTGACGTTCTGAGCGCTGACAGGCGGCTCCTGACCGAGCACACTTCCCGGCTGTCTTTCCTGTAATGATGTCCACTCCATCATTGTGTTGCCCATCCGTGTGTCCCAAGGAGTACATGGTCTGTCTGGAGCTGAGGGTTATGCCTGAGTCTTTTCTACCTCGTTTTTGTCATTCCAAGAATATTTACACTATCTTGAGTCTTCTCATTGTCTTTGTAATCTCCATTGTTCGTCCAGTTTCATACATTGTTCACATGTTCCACACTGTTACTCTCGCTTTTTGTGAAATTTTTGCCAAGGGCTCCGTTGGAGCAGAAATTCCTTTAAAGTTTCATACCTGCTCTTCATACTAGACATTGCTGCTTCAGTACCTAGCTTATCACCCTGTGTGTGTTTGACTTTCTGAAGATTTGGTTGGCGTTTCTGTGGCGTAGAGTTTGTTTGTTTGCTTGTTCGTTTGTTTGATTGATTGTTTGATATTTTTTTCCTTGGTGGGTTGCTAGCCCAATGCACACCCTCCCGCTTTCTCATCCTGGGGCTTGGGACCAAGGGAGTGTCAGTGCTAGTTTTAGGATAAAGTAAAATGTTAATGATACATGCTATACTGAGTGACAAGTACTTGTACTCTGTGGCTGTTAGCTATTTGTAAGTTTAGGAAAATGGTTTACTACCTTCAGGTGGTGCTGTGGTTTTTCTCCTCTCTCCCTTTTTTCCTCTTTCTCTCCATCCCCCTCCTCCTCCCCCACCCCCACCCCCACCCTACCCTCTCTCTCTTTGTCGCAGAACACGTCACATAGATCGTCTACGTGCATGTTCTAACGCTTGATGGGATCGTCATCATAGTAGGTGCAATATTTAAAACAAACGTAATGAATGGAAATGACGTAGCTGTAGCTGTTTGTAAATGTGTAGGTACTTAATTGTCTTATTTGCATTCTGTGTGTGTGTGTGTTTTTGTGTGGACAGAATTGTCTTATTTGCATTCTGTGTGTGTGTGTGTTTTTGTGTGGACAGAATTGTCTTATTTGCATTCTGTGTGTGTGTGTGTTTTTGTGTGCACGGCGCTTTTTCGTTTAATTTTGTTTCGTTTGGGTGCATTAATTTTTTTGGGGTCTTCCCTCCTAGATTTTGTTTCAATACATTGTAGTCATCTGTGATTTTATCACACTACTGTAGTCTTACTAGATTGTAATTATAACAGTGTAGTTATCTGAAACATTGTATCGCAGTCCGATTGGAGTGAATTCTAATGATTACCTTTAAATTACCTGTGATTGTACTGTAGCTCTATCTGACTAACAGATAATTATTATATTGTAGTTACCTGAAATATTGTGTCGCACTTCAGTCTGACTACAGTATATAAAGATTACATTTTGTTTATCTATAGTAGATTTTATCGCACTCCAGTCTTGCTATATTATAATTATTACATTTTTGTTATCTGAAACATTATGATTATTACATTGTATTTACCTGAAATATTGTGTCGCACTCCAGTCTGACTACAGTATATAAAGATTACATTTTGTTTATCTGTAGTAGATTTTATCACACTCCAGTCTAGTTACATTATAGTTATTACATTTTTGTTATCTGAAACATTATAGTTATTACATTTTTGTTATCTGAAACATGATTATTACGTTGTAGTTATCTGAAACATTGTGTCGCACTCCAGTCTGACTACAGTATATAAAGATTACATTTTATTTATCTGTAGTAGATTTTATCACACTCCAGTTTCACTACTGTATAATTATTACATTTCAGTTATCTGAAACATTGTATTACGGTCCAGTTGGACTGAATTATCATCATTATGTTTTAGTTATATGTTAGAGATTGCATTCCTATCTAGTCTTACTATGATATTATGATTATAAAGTTTAGTTGTCTGTAAGAGATTGTATTCCAGTCTTGTCTTACTGCATTGTTATGATTATTACGTTTTAGTTATCAATAAGAGATTGTAATCCAGTCTCGTCTTACTACATTATTATGATTATTACATTTTAGTTATCAATAAGAGATTGTAATCCAGTCTCGTCTTACTGCATTGTTATGATTATTACATTTTAGTTATCAATAAGAGATTGTAATCCAGTCTCGTCTTACTACATTATTATGATTATTACAGTTTAGTTGTCTGTAAGAGATTGTAATCCAGTCTAGTCTTACTACATTATTATGATTATTACATTTTAGTTATCAATAAGAGATTGTAATCCAGTCTCGTCTTACTGCATTGTTATGATTATTACATTTTAGTTATCAATAAGAGATTGTAATCCAGTCTCGTCTTACTACATTATTATGATTATTACATTTTAGTTATCAATAAGAGATTGTATTGCTATCTAGTCTTACTACATTATTGTTATCATTATTATTATTATCACATTTTAATTGTCTGTAAGGGATTGTATTCCGGTCTACTCTTACTACATTATTATGATTATTACGTTTTAGTTATCTGTAATAGATTGTATTGCGATCTGGTCTTACTACATTGTTATGATTGTTACATTAGTCCTGCTTCATGATTATTACATTTTAGTTATCTATAAGAGAATGTATTGCAGTCTAGTCTTCCTACATCATTATTTTTATTACATTTTAATTATCTCTAATAGATTGCATTGCGATCTAGTCCTACTTCATGATTGTTACGTTTTAGTTATCTATAAGAGATTATATTCCAATTTAGTCTTACTTCATTATTAGGATTATTACATTTTAGTTATCTGTAAAAGACTGTGTCTTACTACGTTGTGTGGTTATTGCATTTTAGTTATCCATAATAGATTGTATTGCAATCCAGTCTTATAGATTGTGTTGCAATCCAGTCTTAATGCATTGTTATAGTCATTATATTTTACTTATTTGTAAGAGAGTGTATCACACTCCTGTCATCCAGTCTTGCTATATTATAATTATTACGTTTGAGTTTTCCGTCCAGTCTTACTGCATGTATGTCTTCAACAACACAAGTGAACAGACAGATGCATGGTTCAGCATGACCATTTGCTTGCAGGACGTTGTAATACCCACATTTTAAGACAGTTTTTTTTCTTCTCTTTATTACTGTAACCAGAAAAAAAAAACATGAAAAAAGAATAAGAACACGTATTTAATACAACAAGACAAAGACAGGCGCAAATTTTCGGCCATCTGGCCTTTGTTGAGCGTGAATGTAATTTAGTCCTCTTCTCCCACTGGACAAAGCAGCAGGGAAGTTTCAGTCTTTCTCTCCTTATTTTTGTATCTGGTGTTTGCTTGTTTGTGATCTTATGCTTGACAAAGGCCAGTTGGTCGAAAACTGCTTGTTTGTGATCTTACACTTGACAAAGGCCAGTTGGTCGAAAACTGCTTGTTTGTGATCTTACACTTGACAAAGGCCAGTTGGTCGAAAACTGCTTGTTTGTGATCTTACACTTGACAAAGGCCAGTTGGTCGAAAACTGCTTGTTTGTGATCTTACACTTGACAAAGGCCAGTTGGTCGAAAACTGCTTGTTTGTGATCTTACACTTGACAAAGGCCAGTTGGTCGAAAACTGCTTGTTTGTGATCTTACACTTGACAAAGGCCAGTTGGTCGAAAACTGCTTGTTTGTGATCTCACACTTGACAAAGGCCAGTTGGTCGAAAACTGCTTGTTTGTGATCTCACACTTGACAAAGGCCAGTTGGCCGAAAACTTATGCTTGTCTTGTCTGGTTGTATTAAATACGTGTTCTGATTCTTTTTTCGTGTTTTTTTCTGGTTCCTGTTTGCTTGAATGCGGGCAGTCACACTTGTTTTGGATTTTTTATTACTGTGCCCTTATTATTCTTTTTAAATGTATATACTTCTTTAATGGCTGTTGGTGTTAGGCTGCATGTGCTCATGAAATATAGTGTTGATGGATGTATTTACTATCTTTATTTGTTTCCCATATGCTCCCACAAATACGGACCTGTGTGAACTGTAGTGGCCTAGTCCTGTTGATATTTCAGGGTTCTCCTCCCTCTCCCCCCCCCTCTTTTTCCCGCTTCTTTTATCCTTGCTCTGTCTCATATCAGAATATGTAGGCTTTGTTTTAATCACTGAATATGCTAATCCCTTGACTCCTGGAATTATTTATAATTTTTGCACACAAAAATTTTTTTTAAAGAACCAGTCACCAACCTCACCAAAAATATCATGAAAATCCAGATAACGCTCTAAAGTATATAAATGAATGTACATTTTATTGAAGGAAAATGACTGGAGAATACGTGTAATCGAGTAACCGGTTAGACTGTTAACCCTTTGGCTCCCGCACACTGTCCACCAGCATCCTGCATTGTCAACCATGCTAGCAAAGCAAAAACATAACCCTTAGATTCCCTCGCCCTGTCCACCAGCTTCATGCAGTAAGCTGTTGAATAGGGTGAGGGAATCAAAGGATTAAGTTTTTGCAGTTCATGGATAGGGTTCAGGAGTGAAAGGGTTAATTATGCAGTGACCCCTGAACTGCAGCTGTAACTGCAGGCTGGAGTGAAAGACCAAAGCGTACATTTTACACAAAACGATGAAAATTGAGAATATTCTCACTTTTATTGGTGGTTTCTCATAATGGCCACTTACCAAGTTTCAGACTGCTCTAACTTGTGTTCCAAATATCCTACAACAAAACTTATTACGCCATTTGAGAGTTTATTTCCTCAAGTTTGCAGAATACCGTTTACTCAGAATCTTCAAAAACCACTTTAATGTGTATACCACTTGTGGGAGCATATCGCATGTATGTTTAAGGGGAAAGGAGTCGATTATTGTGGTGGTGACATTTTTGAATGTACCAGTGGAAGTCTGCATGTGCATGTGAAATGTTCAAAAGTCTATATATTATTCAGAATTATTCTTTGGAAATCGGTGAATTCAGGTTAGATTTCAGTATCATGATTTTTGATTTAGGAACATGCCTCCAAAACTAGCGGAGTGAGTGCGTAGTTTATTCAGTTATTTAATCTTTTTAACCCTTTGACTCCCACACCCTATCCACTAACTGCTGAAACTTAATCCTTCGACTTCCTCACCCTATCCACCAGCTTCCTGCAGGAGGCTGGTGGATAGAGTGAGGGAGCCAGAGGTTTAAGGTTTTTGCTTTACTTGCATGGTGGACATGCAAGATGCTGGTGGACAAGGTGTGGGAGTCTGAGGGTTAACGAGCAGTCATTTCACTGCAGGTTTTTTTTTATTTTTTTTTTTTTACTGTGTGTGTGTGTATGCATGTATGTGGTCATGCACGCATGTTATTCAGGTTTGCATTATGTTGTATGCTGCTCTGTGAGAATTAAGCCATAAAAATTTATCAGAATAATAAATGAATAATGAAAAAGTGTGAGGGAGGGGGTGTAATTATTCGCGCATGGTGCTTTCATATTCACACTTTGTAGTATGTTACTTTGTGAGAGATTGCCAGTAAAAAGTATAAAAGGAATTCTATCATATGAAATGTATCGAAATTAATTTAAAAAATAAATAAATGAAAAAATGAAGAAGAAGGAAAAAGAAGAAAAAAAAAGAATAGGAGGGAAATGAAAGAATGATGATAATAACATATTATATTTTATCAGAATTTGAATGTGTTTATTGTGTATTTGAGATTTTTTTTTTGGGGGGGGGGGGGGGGTCTCGTAATTGTCAGACATTTTTTGTCAAGTCAGACGTTGGTCACACATTATGATATGATACAAAATTCATTGTTGAAATAATTTATCAAAAAAAAGTATGATCGTATAGTCATTGAAATACAAGCAATATTCAGTATGAACATTATTTTTGTGTGTTCTTACCATTGAAGAGAGACAACTCTGCTCTCCTTCTTTCTTAATTAAAAAACATACCTGTGTTTTCTTTATTTGATGATGCAGCCCTGATAGTCATTTTCTTTAATGTTTTTGTGTTATTGTTGTTGTTGTTGTTTTTAAGTAAGGCTTAAGAAAGGTACAGGTTGTCCTGCTACCCATAAGGCAAAAGGGAGTGAGGTGGTAGGCACCAAAACTTCTCTCAGGGCCAGCATGATGAGGGCAGCACCCACCCATCTCACCTCTGTCTATGCTTTACCTTCCTTAACCCTTTGACTCCCGCACACAGGAAGCTGGTGGGTAGGGTGAGGGAGTCGAAGGGTTAATTTTTTTTGCGGTTGGTGGATAAGGGTGCGGGAGTCAAAGGGATAAGTCTGAAGAAAGTGAGGTACTCCTTCACAGTTGGGTAAGTCCGGAGGCCGCACGCACAAAGTTTTGCTTGAGCGAGGTTTGCGCCTGCACAGACTTGAGCGTTCCGATTGGAAGGTGAGTGCCGTGTCTTAGAGAAAAGTGCTGTGAGGGAATCGGGCAAATGAAATAGTTGGTATACTGAGATGAAAGAGAAGACAGAATCCACATTAAAGGACAGTGACAACATTTTTAAGCCTTCAGCTTTCAAGACGGCCGGAGCCAATTAGTAATTGAATGTTTCTGGTGTCGGTTCAGTCTAGTCAGAATCGGGGTTATGTGTATAGAACATTTTCATGTTGTACAAACTGTCAGGGCTTTGCATGCTTTCGCTGAACATTCTTTGCGAGTCTGGCCTGAATGAGACGTTTAACTCTTTAACTCCCTCTGTCTGTCTGCCAGTTGCTTGCGCTATCAGCCATGACAGCAGAGCAAGAAATTAACCCCTTAACTCTTGCATCATATCTGTCAGCTTCTACCACTGGTGGATAGGGGTGAGGGGAGTGAAAGGGTTAAGTTTTTGTCACTGGTGGATAGGGTGAGGGAGTGAAAAGGTTAAAAGCACATAGTAATATCCATTTAATGGACACGTCTGCCCTTTCTGCCTTGATGCACTGATATTAATGAAGTGTGATGGTACTTCAAAGTTCAAATGAGGCTTATGGAATGTCAGCTCGGCAGCATAAAGTCACAAGTGCAGCCACTGAGTCAGTGTGTTTTTACAGTTTGCTGCACCTCTTTGGTAGTAAGATTCACTTGGAAACCAGTCGTCGTGGTGTAATGGTTAACGCAACAGACTACCAGCTGGAAGGTTTTGGGTTTGAATCCCCTTCAGTCCCTTCAAAAATCGTTGAGGGATTTTTTTTGGCTCTGATCGGCTCCTACCCATCTTTGGGCGTGCAATGGGCTCATTGGGAAGACTGGGACCACACTGTCGAGTCTCATCCACTTCACAGACGCATCATTGAGGATGTTGCTCAAATCTTCTGACCAGCACCGCTGGTGTCTGTATCTCTCGGGCCTGGTTGACGCCAGGATATATTATGATAGTAAGCATAAAGTACAGCCCTGTTACGCAGTCTCAATCCTAAATGGAACTCAGTAGCATTATGAGTATCATCCTCAACGACATCATCATCACATTGTAAAAAAAAACTGTGCCAGCTTCTGTGGCCATTAAAGTAATGGCGTAGAAAATGGGACGAAACAACAACAACAAAAAGAAGGTGAGCACAAAGGTAACCTCCCCGAGTGTGATGATCTTTAAAAAAAAGAAAGAAAGAAAGAAAGAAAAAGATTCACATGGAGTTGGCGTCTGGCTACTTAGAACAGAATCTGAAGAGGGATTGGGGGATTTTAAGTGTGTAGATAATGACAGAATTATTTTATCCAAGGATTTTTTTTTTTCCTAGAGGGATTCATGGCATTGATTGAGGCAGGGTGGTTGTTTTGATAGAGCTGTGGTCTCAGGATTTTGTGTCTCAAGTTCAATCCCACTGTACAACATAAAAGTTGGCTTGTTTGTTGCAGAGCTTCATGCTCCCATCACTCCAGTTGAGTCAGCTTAACCCTCTGACTCCCGCACCATATCCACCAACTGCAAAAACTTCACCCTTTGACTCCCTCACCCTATCCACCAGCTTCCTGCAGGAAGCTGGTGGATAGGGTGAGGGAGTCAAAGGGTGAAGTTTTTGCTTTGGTAGCATTGTTGACACTGAAAAGATGCTGGTTGATAGGCTGCGGGAGTCAAAGGGTTAATGTTTCATGGCTCCTGGTTCTCCTCACCATTTCAAGAGCTTGTCGGCATGTAGGGTTTTGCGTAGGCTTAAGGAGACTGCCAGACAGTTGCTGTCAGATTTGGATGGAATGCAAACAGAATTATCTGAAAGTAGGGAATCCCTTTTGAACAAACCATAGACTACAGACTTGTCACATTCAGATCTGTCCAAAGGTAACTTGTTACATTCAAACAATTCTATATGCAGTCTGTACAAAGGTAACTTGTTACATTCAGACAATTCTATACGTAGTCTGTACAAAGGTAACTTGTTACATTCAGACAATTCTATATGTAGTCTGTACAAAGGTAACTTGTTACATTCAGACAATTCTATATATAGTCTGTACAAAGGTAACGTGTTACATTCAGACAATTCTATATGTAGTCTGTACAAAGGTAACGTGTCACATTCAGACAATTCTATATGCAGTCTGTACAAAGGTAACGTGTTACATTCAGACAATTCTATATGTAGTCTGTACAAAGGTAACGTGTTACATTCAGACATTTCTATATGTAGTCTGTACAAAGGTAACTTGTTACATTCAGACAATTCTATATGTAGTCTGTACAAAGGTAACTTGTTACATTCAGACAATTCTATATGTAGTCTGAACAAAGGTAACTTGTTACATTCAGACAATTCTATATGTAGTCTGTACAAAGGTAACTTGTTACATTCAGACAATTCTATATGTAGTCTGTACAAAGGTAACATGTTACATTCAGACAATTCTATATGTAGTCTGTACAAAGGTAACGTGTTACATTCAGACAATTCTATATGTAGTCTGTACAAAGGTAACTTGTTACATTCAGACAATTCTATATGTAGTCTGTACAAAGGTAACTTGTCACATTCAGACAATTCTATATGTAGTCTGTACAAAGGTAACTTGTTACATTCAGACAATTCTATATGCAGTCCATCCAAAGCTGCTAGCAGTTATCTGGCAGACTCCTTCCTTTAAGCTTACACAAAACTCCATGTGCTGTCAAGGTGTGGGTAAAGTTGAGGGGAAGGTGCTAGTCAAATACTGATGATAACACCAGAATGATCGGAGCAAAGGGGGGGATAGGTAGTGAACAGGTAAGATTTTTTATGTACAGACTTGGATTGAAGGAAGACGACAGATCTTTTGAGTCCGCAGCTCAAACCAACCAGCCTTCCCAGCTTGCAGAAGACAAGCCTGTGGTCGAACCCATGATTCCTGCCTCGCCAGCGTTGCTCCCTGAGTAACTGAAATGCTAGACTTACAAGGGAAAGAAGAGTTACTAGAAAAGGGTATTTTGGTGAGTAAGGTGACCTGTGGTATGGGGAAGGGTGTAGATCACCTCTATACAACTACAAGAAAAGAACTTAGTGTTGAAAGGTCTTGTGTTGGCTGGCTGTTTGGGGGAGGGTGTAGATCACCTCAGTACAACTACAAGAAAAGAAATTGAGTGTTGAAAGGTCTTGTGTTGGCTGGCTGTTTGCGGGAGGGTGTAGATCACCTCTGTACAACCACAAAAACAGAAGTATAGTGTTGAAAGGTCTTGTATTGGCTGGCTGTTTGCGGAGGGTGTAGATCACCTCTGTACAACCACAAAAAAAGAAGTATAGTGTTGAAAGGTGTTGTGTTGGCTGGCTGTTTGCGGGAGGGTGTAGATCACCTCTGTACAACCACAAAAAAAGAAGTATAGTGTTGAAAGGTCTTGTGTTGGCTGGCTGTTTGCGGGAGGGTGTAGATCACCTCTGTACAACCACAAAAAAAGAAGTATAGTGTTGAAAGGTGTTGTGTTGGCTGGCTGTTTGCGGGAGGGTGTAGATCACCTCTGTACAACCACAAAAAAAGAAGTATAGTGTTGAAAGGTGTTGTGTTGGCTGGCTGTTTGTGGGAGGGTGTAGATCACCTCTGTACAACCACAAAAAAAGAAGTATAGTGTTGAAAGGTGTTGTGTTGGCTGGCTGTTTGTGGGAGGGTGTAGATCACCTCTGTACAACCACAAAAAAAGAAGTATAGTGTTGAAAGGTCTTGTGTTGGCTGGCTGTTTGCGGGAGGGTGTAGATCACCTCTGTACAACCACAAAAAAAGAAGTATAGTGTTGAAAGGTCTTGTGTTGGCTGGCTGTTTGCGGGAGGGTGTAGATCACCTCTGTACAACCACAAAAAAAGAAGTATAGTGTTGAAAGGTCTTGTGTTGGCTGGCTGTTTGCGGGAGGGTGTAGATCACCTCTGTACAACCACAAAAAAAGAAGTATAGTGTTGAAAGGTCTTGTGTTGGCTGGCTGTTTGCGGGAGGGTGTAGATCACCTCTGTACAACCACAAAAAAAGAAGTATAGTGTTGAAAGGTCTTGTGTTGGCTGGCTGTTTGCGGGAGGGTGTAGATCACCTCTGTACAACCACAAAAAAAGAAGTATAGTGTTGAAAGGTCTTGTGTTGGCTGGCTGTTTGCGGGAGGGTGTAGATCACCTCTGTACAACCACAAAAAAAGAAGTATAGTGTTGAAAGGTCTTGTGTTGGCTGGCTGTTTGCGGGAGGGTGTAGATCACCTCTGTACAACCACAAAAAAAGAAGTATAGTGTTGAAAGGTCTTGTGTTGGCTGGCTGTTTGCGGGAGGGTGTAGATCACCTCTGTACAACCATAAAAAAAAGAAGTATAGTGTTGAAAGGTCTTGTGTTGGCTGGCTGTTTCAGACAACAAGATGAACCAGTGGACGGCGGACGTGGATCGCCGTATCTGGAAGGCCGTGCACCTGGCCATGGAGCGTAACTTTGTGCGTGCGGAGACCCCATCGTGGTGCTGACCGGCTGGAAGCCAGGCTCCGGTTCCACCAACACCATGCGCATCATTACCGCCACCGACGTGCGCGACAAGGAGCTGCTGCCCCCCATCACGGGGATCAGCTCTGTGCCCAGCTTCAACCGCATGGTGACGGCGTGACCCCTGACCTCTCCCTGGCCTCTGTGCCCACAGAAGAAGACGTCAAGTTCTTTTAAACGTCCAATTCCCCCCCCCCCCCCCCCCTCCCCAGAATGCTTGCTTTTTGGTTTATTGTCTAAAGGGCGTCAGGTATTTACGGCGCTGGTTTTCAGGACTTGATAGCTTCCATGCTTGGAGGTAAAAGAGATTTGTTTGTTTGGACAGTTAGTGACCAGACTTTGATCTGGTGCGAGTCTGGTGTGTGTAATGTGCGAGTGTGTGTGTGTGTGTGTGTGCGTGTGTGTGTTCGTGTGGTTTAAAATCCCTCTCCACCTTGGGTGTAGTTTTAGCTAGTGGCTTGAGAAGAGTGTGTCTGCAGTTTGTTTAACTGTGTTTTTACTTCTGCCCTTTCCAACACCACCACACCACCACACCACCCTTGTCCCTTGTCCTGTAGTCTCTGATTCATTTTTACTGTGAATGAAATATATTATGCTGGAGTTGGGATTTTTGTTGTTGTCTCCCTTTGTGTGTTTGTGTTTTTTTGTAGTGGTTTTTGTTCTCACGTCGGTTGAGCCGGCTTTTTGCAGCAGCTGTGGTGTGGGTGGACGTTTGTGGGTCCTGTGGCTGTGCTGGAAGTTTTAGTAAAAGATGATTTGAGGTTAGGGGGTGGTGATTCTTGTTGTTGTCACGCCACTAGTGATATGGTGGGGTGATCGTTTCGTACACCGGCTGCACCAAGACACGGTCACTGCATGGTCCCAGCTCTGCAGCACTTTGGAACGGACACGTTGAGTTTGCTGTGCATGCCTACGCTGGTGCCGTTCCACCACGAGTATAATATTCAGAGCACACCAATACCGGAGATAGTTTTGGGAAACGGCAGGTATGGCTGAGTGGTGTATCATGGTGACTTAGTGTGTGTTATGTGCATGGGTGTGATCATCCGTTTGTCAGCGAGTCCACCTCCCCTGAAGTCTGTGTGCATAACTTTACATACCTTTGGTGTGTCTGTACGTAAACCATGCTGTGGTTTTGGATTGAGTGATGACTTCAGCCGTTTGCTGAATGGCTTGGGGCAAGACACAGACAGAAAGCACAGTCAGGGCCAGTGGATTGCCGTGCACATCTTGTGCTGCCGTCTTTCACAGATGTGCAGTTTAGTGGATTCAGTGGGAGCGAAACACGTAGTTACTGAGCTGTCCTACTTAGTAGTTTAGATTTTGTGTGATATTTCCAGATAAAGTTTTCTTGCGTACTTATTGCATTATTTTTGTCGTGTCATGTAAGCTGCGTTGATCAATCATGCAACAAAAAAAACCGGGGGGGAAAAAAAACAACAAAAAAGATCATTGAATGTTAACACTTTGCAAATTTGAGAGGAGTTGTTTTTCTGTTTGCAAGTGGCTTGGTAGTCAGTGTAAGATTTTAATCAATAGTGTTGGTTTTGAATAACTCTGATCCATGTAAGATTTTAATCAATAGTGTTGGTTTTGAATAACTCTGATCCATGTAAGATTTTAATCAATAGTGTTCGTTTTGAATAACTGATTTACTTAACAGTACTGATGTGTTTTTTTTTTATGTACATGATTATATAGAATTTAACGACGGTGATGATTGTGATGTCAAGTTTTTTTTCTCACACATACAAACTCAATGCATTACATTCTTGACATTTGTGATTATAGTGAATGTTTCCTTTGACATGAATTGATTGATACGTTTGGATTGATACGTTTCTATGAGATTTACTTAAGTGGATATTTCCAGCAAAATTTTACGTTTGTGATTTATAGTGAATGATCCTTGGGCTTGAAGCTTTCTAGAGTTGGTCGATACTTTTTGACAAGAGTCGATGTCGGCAGAGATTTCCAGCAACATTTTATCCGGATGAGATTTTGGACGAGTCTGTACGTTTGAGGTTTCCAGCCAGTTTTCAGTTGTGTTCACAAGGCTCTGAATCTTCATGCAGAGAAGTTATAGATTCTTTCTGAACAGGGTTATGCTTGAGTGAGCACTCCCCCCCCCCTTCCCTGTTCGTTGTTTATGGAGATTTTTGGATACGCTAGCGCGTCAATTTTTCTTTCTTTCTTTCTTTCTTCTTTTTGATTAATTGATTTCATGAATTCATTGCTGGTTGTGTTTGTTGTTGGCAGATGATTCCCTGTTCATTGCTTATATCATGAGAACTGATTCATTTCATTGTTTTGTTGTTTGTTTTGTTTTGTTTTGTTTATTTTGATTATTTATCCTGAGCAGACCAGCTTAGCCATAGTGCAGGGAATGGAGAACACCAGGCTTAGTCATAGCCCGGGTAATGGAGAACACCAGAACACAAGGCTTAGTCATAGCACGGGTTATGGAAAACTGCAGAAAACCAGGCTTAGTCATAGCACGGGTAGTGGAGAACTGCAGAAAACCTGGCTTAGTCATAGCACGGGTAATGGAGGACACCAGAAAACCAGGCTTAGTCATAGCACAGGTAATGGAGAACACCAGAACACAAGGCTTAGTCATAGCACAGGTAATGGAGAACACCAGAACACAAGGCTTAGTCATAGCACAGGGAATGGAGAACACCAGAACACAAGGCTTAGTCATAGCCCGGGTAATGGAGAACACAAGAACATAAGGCTTAGTCATAGCACGGGTTATGGAGAACTGCAGAACACTAGGCTTAGTCATAGCACGGGTAATGGAGAACTGCAGAAAACCAGGCTTAGTCATAGCACGGGTTATGGAGAACTGCAGAACACAAGGCTTAGTCATAGCACGGGTAATGGAGAACTGCAGAAAACCAGGCTTAGTCATAGCACGGGTTATGGAGAACTGCAGAACACTAGGCTTAGTCATAGCACGGGTAGTGGAGAACTGCAGAAAACCAGGCTTAGTCATAGCACGGGTAGTGGAGAACTGCAGAAAACCAGGCTTAGTCATAGCACGGGTAATGGAGGACACCAGAAAACCGGGCTTAGTCGCAGCACGGGTAATGGAGGACAACAGAAAACCGGGCTTGGTTATAGCACAGGGAATGGAGGACAACAGAAAAACCAGGCTTAGTCATAGCACAGGGAATGGAGAACACCAGAAAACCAGGCTTAATCATAGCACAGGTAATGGAGGACACCAGAACACAAGGCTTAGTTATAGCACAGGGAATGGAGGACACCAGAAAACCAGGCTTAGTCGCAGCACGGGTAATGGAGAACACCAGAAAACCAGGCTTAGTCATAGCACAGGGAATGGAGAACAACAGAAAACCAGGCTTAGTCATAGCACAGGGAATGGAGAACACCAGAAAACCAGGCTTAGTCATAGCACGGGTAATGGAGAACACCAGAAAACAGGCTTAGTCATAGCACAGGTAATGGAGAACACCAGAACACAAGGCTTAGTCATAGCACAGGGAATGGAGAACACCAGAACACAAGGCTTAGTCATAGCCCGGGTAATGGAGAACACCAGAACATAAGGCTTAGTCATAGCACGGGTTATGGAGAACTGCAGAACACTAGGCTTAGTCATAGCACGGGTAGTGGAGAACTGCAGAAAACCAGGCTTAGTCATAGCACGGGTAATGGAGAACTGCAGAAAACCAGGCTTAGTCATAGCACGGGTAATGGAGGACACCAGAAAACCAGGCTTAGTTGCAGCACGGGTAATGGAGGACACCAGAAAACCGGCTTAGTCGCAGCACGGGTAATGGAGGACAACAGAAAACCAGGCTTAGTTATAGCACAGGGAATGGAGAACACCAGAAAACCAGGCTTAGTCATAGCACGGGTAATGGAGGACACCAGAACACAAGGCTTAGTTATAGCACAGGGAATGGAGGACACCAGAAAACCAGGCTTAGTCGCAGCACAGGTAATGGAGAACACCAGAAAACCAGGCTTAGTTATAGCACGGGTAATGGAGAACTGCAGAAAACCAGGCTTAGTCATAGCATGGGTAGTGAGAACACCAGAAAACCAGGCTTAGTCATAGCACGGGTAATGGAGAACTGCAGAAAACCAGGCTTAGTCATAGCACGGGTAATGGAGAACACTAGAAAACCAGGCTTAGTCATAGCACGGGTAATGGAGAATACCAGAAAACCAGGCTTAGTCATAGCACGGGTAATGGAGAACACCAGAAAACCAGGCTTAGTCATAGCACGGGTAATGGAGAACACCAGAAAACCAGGCTTAGTCATAGCACAGGGAATGGAGAACACCAGAAAACCAGGCTTAGTCATAGCATGGGTAATGGAGGACACCAGAAAACCAGGCTTAGTCGCAGCATGGGTAATAGAGGACAACAGAAAACCAGGCTTAGTCATAGCACAGGGAATGGAGAACAACAGAAAACCAGGCTTAGTCATAGCACGGGTAATGGAGAACACCAGAAAACCAGGCTTAGTCATAGCACAGGTAATGGAGGACACCAGAAAACCAGGCTTAGTCGCAGTACGGGTAATGGAGGACAACAGAAAACCAGGCTTAGTCATAGCACAGGGAATGGAGAACACCAGAAAACAAGGCTTAGTCATAGCACAGGTAATGGAGAACTGCAGAAAATCAGGCTTAGTCATAGCACGGGTAATGGAGGACACCAGAAAACCAGGCTTAGTCGCAGCATGGGTAATGGAGGACAACAGAAAACCAGGCTTAGTCATAGCACAGGGAATGGAGAACAACAGAAAACCAGGCTTAGTCATTGCACATGGAATGGAGAACACCAGAAAACCAGGCTTAGTCATAGCGCAGGGAATGGAGAACACCAGAAAACCAGGCTTAGTCATAGCACGGGTAATGGAGAACTGCAGAAAACCAGGCTTAGTCATAGCACGGGGAATGGAGGACACCAGAAAACCAGGCTAAGTCATAGCACAGGGAATGGAGAACACCAGAAAACCAGGCTTAGTCATAGCACAGGGAATGGAGAACACCAGAAAACCAGGCTTAGTCATAGCACGGGTAATGGAGAACACAGAAAACCAGGCTTAGTCATAGCACGGGTAATGGAGAACACCAGAAAACCAGGCTTAGTCATAGCACAGGGAATGGAGAACACCAGAAATCCAGGCTTAGTCATGGCACCAGGAATTGAGACCAGCAGAAGACCAGGCTTAGTTGTAGCACAGGGAATGGAGAAGGCCGGAAGACCTAGCTAAGTCATAGTTCTGGGAATAGAAAGCACCAGAAGCCTGGTGTCGGTGTCTGTGTGTTGGTTTGTACGTAAGGCGGGTCATTTGGTCTTTGGTTGATTTTCTTCTGTTCTTGGGACACCTCTTGTTTGCTTTACATTGTCAGTTTTGAAGTGTGTGTTGGTTTTTTTTAAAATCATTATGGCAGTCTTTCAGTGTCATTTTTGAAGAATTTATGTTTCATACATTTTTGGCTTCATGTTCATTTTGAAAATTTTTCCCGAGTAATTTGCTCTTTGTATTTAGAAGAGAGGAGAAACCTGGGAGGAAAGAACAGATTTTTTTTAGATGTGCAGTCATGTCCATTATTTGTTGTGGTATTTTGAATCATTCACTGCATTTATTGCATTTGGTTTTGATGCCTTTGATATACTCTCAGAATGCTAGTGCTTGTTTTGTCTCTCTTGTTTCAAGAGTCGGAATGTTGAAAATGATGCTAACGGAGGTCTAGTCTCGATGCAGTCGCTTTCAGATAGACTCATGAACCATCAGACATGGTCCATGAATCCAGGTCAGTTTGATTCATACGGCATTTGCTAAAAAGCATGCTGTATACTGAAATCTTAAAAAGAAAAACAACTATACCTTGTGGAGTGTGCAGTATATGGGCCTAGTATTGGTTGCCCTTCAGATTGTTAATGGCAGAATCAGGAACCAGTTTCTACGGAATAATTTATCATACCCTGGATACCTTGCAGGGTCTGTTTTGGACAAGATGAAACCAACTTTAAGCTCTGTCACATCACAGCCTTCCTCAGGTGGTTTGGTTTCTGTTGGGCCTTGCGAGCGGCCACCGTGAAGAGAAAACGCAACTGTGAGAGAGACTGAGAACTGCAAGTTTGTAACATCAAGTCTTAAAAACAGATCCGGCATGGTAACAACCTTTCTTCAGCTCTTTCCCTACGCAATCCAGCTGAGCTGCTGTTTTCCTTGTATGTGCGCTGTACTTGACTGTACGACTATTGTCTGTGAGCTGTTTCAACGATTATTATCATATTTTGTTGAGGGTGGTAGGGTTCTAGCCTCTAAGTACTTGTTTGACAGTAAGGTCCCAGAACAGCATGTCATTCTGTGTGGGAATCCATTGACAGTGGATAGTCTGGAATTCATCATGCCACGAAACATCAGTTTTCATTGATTCAAGCATTCATTCACACATGGTTTCTTACTTCATGTAATTTGTGGGGTAGGGCTAATGTAAATGGATTATGCTGTGTGCAACAAACCGGTGGACCGTTCATAAGTATGCGTGTGCATACATGCACAGAAAGAAGCGCCATACTAATCATGATCCAAAGAAAACTGTTAGATGATGGGAATCAAGAACTGAAGATGTACGAGTCTTTATCGCCGAGCTTAGAGATCAAGGAGTTTTGTGAGGAGACTCATGTTCACTCCTGTCAAACTCACTTCACGCTTGCCACATCCTCACCTGTGACATCTCCCTAGCCCACTCCCTCTTCTCCCTTCAGCCATCCCCCAGAATATACTGATCAAAATCGGTGGTAAACTTGAAATGAACTACACACATGCTTATAGACAAATACGCGTATATCAGAACCAACCAGGACTAGAAAAGAAAAGAGTGTGGCACTTTTGTTTCCCCCCCCCCCCCCCACCCCCCCCACCCTCGTGTTACATTTTTTTCTCAGATATGTGTACGTTTTGCCCACACTGCGCAGATTATATGCTGCTGCACAGTCTACTTCAGTAGGCATGCTCGCTGGGTGATTTCACGTTGCATAAGCCCTGGACACGACTTACAGGATCTTTAACGTGCTATTTGATGTTCTGCATACGTATACACATGGAAGCGGTTTTTTTAGACATGAACAAGTCCGTGCATGTACTGACTCGGAAGATTGGAAGAATCGCCACCCTTCACCTACCAGGTGGGAGGTATCTAGGCAGGATTGAAAACCCCCCCCCCCCCTCCCCCGACTTTCCAACTGTTAAGTCTTGACATCTTACCTACTTGACCGTGCTTCCATCTGTGATAATGATAGGCAAAAAGAAGAGAACTAACGGGAGTACTGGGGAAAACAACAGAACTCGTGACGGTCACAGTACAGACACATACAACCAGCGCGTAGGCCGACAGCAAGAAGAAGTGACTATTACCACAACGAAGGTGTGTGTGAACGAGAGAGGGGAGCATGTCTTTTATCAGCTAACCTAAAAACACTGGATTTCTTCAATTATGTCGTACCTAGCGCTAGTATCCGTTCTCGGCTTCTATGAATCTCAGCTTTGTACATATTTGTGTCTGTGTGTGTTCTGGTAATGTGAGACATGGCGACACCTTTATCCCCCCCCCCCCCCCCCCCCCCCCTTTTTCCACCTTTGTTTTGGGTTTTTTCAGAGACTGGATACATAAGACAAAGTGTTTTGTTCTGGCTGTGATGTTTGCAACACTGATAATCTCTGTACACATATATCCATCAAGACTAAGTGTACAGGTATAGTCTCTGTTTTGTATACAGGTACATGGTAATCTCTGTGTACATGTTTATTATAGTCTGTGTGTACACGTACATGGTAGTCACTTTGTACAGGTATGGTTTAGTCTCTGTGTACATGTATAATATAGTCTGTATGTGCTTGTACAAATTGAGACAACGGATCAGGAAGAAAACGTATTAGCTGTTTGGTTTTGGCTGTGACAATGAAACCATCACGTTGTCAGTGTATGTAACGTTGATCATCTGTGTACACAAGTGTTTCATCACCTGTGTGTACATGTACACCTTTCCACTGTTTTGGTTTGTTTTTCCTTTCCCTTAAAAGCTTATTTATAATACCTGTATATTGAATTTTCTGTACTTCAGTACATCTGGCAGATTTGTGAAGTGATAGATGTTAATAATGTATACAAAGTTTTAGTTGAAGAGTCAGATTGTAAAGTGACAATTTTTGTTTATAGATGTTTATAAGTGTATACAAAATTTTAGTTGAAGACGGATTGTTAAGTGATCCTTTCTGGTTCACACGTATATAATATATATATATATATATCATGTATATGTATATTTATATACAAAGTTGTTGGTTTTTTTTGGAAGACTCTGATTGTTGACTGACAGTTTTTGTTTATAGATGTTTATATCCGCAAAGGTTTAGTTAAAGAGTCGGATGACTAAGTGATAATTTCTGGTGTTATATATATTATATATATAATATATATATATATTAGATAAAAATATGAATAACAATGAATAATGTACAATATTAGTGTCAATTCTTAAATAAACTGTGTTGAAGAGTGAAAAAATAGCTGAATAGCACCCAAAGAGTGATTGAGTGCTACAAAGTGTCCAGTGTCGCAGAGTTCCGTTTCAAGCCATAAACTGTTTGAAATTGGTATGGAGATGGATCTGAATTTGTGTGGGTAGCTGTGAGTGTGTGTGTGTTGTGTTGTAGAACAAAGTACAAGAGAGACACCCAAGGCTTGGTGCGACCAAGCACCAATACCTACCACTCTCAACGTCACTCCGACCACGGTTAACCATTCACCAAGCAAAGAGGATGTCCATGCATGCACGACCCATTTGACCCAGTCATCGGGTTACCTTGTTTACAAACCAAATGGCAGATGGATCACAACGCCCGGACACAGCCACCAAGACACACCAACCAGTCCATTAACCCCGGACCAAGACAGAATGAAGAACCCTTTTGTCTTACTGGGGGCCTTCATCCTTCTGTTGTGCAGTCTATCCAGTCACCACTCTTTGTCTTACTCAGGACCTTCATCCTTCTGTTGTGCAGTCTATCCAGTCACCACTCTTTGTTTTACTGGGGCCTTCATCCTTCTGTTGTGCAGTCTATCCAGTCACCACTCTTTGTCTTACTCAGGACCTTCATCCTTCTGTTGTGCAGTCTATCCAGTCACCACTCTTTGTTTTACTGGGGGCCTTATCCTTCTGTTGTGCAGTCTATCCAGTCACCACTCTTTGTCTTACTCGGACCTTCATCCTTCTGTTGTGCAGTCTATCCAGTCACCACTCTTTGTTTTACTGGGGGCCTTTATCCCTCTGTTGTGCAGTCTATCCAGTCACCACTCTTTGTCTTACTCGGGGCCTTCATCCTTCTGTTGTGCAGTCTATCCAGTCACCACTCTTTGTTTTACTGGGGGCCTTTATCCCTCTGTTGTGCAGTCTATCCAGTCACCACTCTTTGTCTTACTGGGGGCCTTCATCCTTCTGTTGTGCAGTCTATCCAGTCACCACTCTTTGTCTTTACTGGGGGCCTTCATCCTTCTGTTGTGCAGTCTATCCAGTCACCACTCTTTGTCTTACTGGGGGCCTTCATCCTTCTGTTGTGCAGTCTATCCAGTCACCACTCTTTGTCTTACTGGGGGCCTTCATCCTTCTGTTGTGCAGTCTATCCAGTCACCTCTCTTTGTCTTACTGGGGCCTTCATCCTTCTGTTGTGCAGTCTATCCAGTCACCACTCTTTGTCTTACTGGGGGCCTTCATCCTTCTGTTGTGCAGTCTATCCAGTCACCACTCTTTGTCTTACTGGGGTCCTTCATCCTTCTGTTGTGCAGTCTATCCAGTCACCACTCTTTGTCTTACTGGGGGCCCTTCATCCTTCTGTTGTGCAGTCTATCCAGTCACCACTCTTTGTCTTACTGGGGGCCTTCATCCTTCTGTTGTGCAGTCTATCCAGTCACCACTCTTTGTCTTACTGGGGGCCTTCATCCCTCTGTTGTGCAGTCTATCCAGTCACCACTCTTTGTCTTACTGGGGCCTTCATCCTTCTGTTGTGCAGTCTATCCAGTGACCACTCTTTGTTTTACTCGGGGCCTTCATCCTCTGTTGTGCAGTCTATCCAGTCACCTCTCTTTGTCTTACTGGGGCCTTCATCCTTCTGTTGTGCAATCTATCCAGTCACCCTCTTTGTCTTACTGGGGCCTTCATCCTTCTGTTGTGCAGTCTATCCAATCACCACTCTTTGTTTTACTCTGGGCCTTCATCCTTCTGTTGTGCATCTATCCAGTCACCACTCTTTGTCTTACTGGGGGCCTTCATCCCTCTGTTGTGCAGTCTATCCAGTCACCACTCTTTGTCTTACTGGGGCCTTCATCCTTCTGTTGTGCAGTCTATCCGGTCACCTCTCTTTGTCTTACTGGGGGCCTTCATCCCCCTGTTGTGCAGTCTACCCAGTCACCATCTCGCACATCTGCCAGCTCTTCTCCCCTTACTATAGTGTTGACGCTTAGCCTTCGGAAGCTCCCAACGCTGCTTTACCACAAGCGCAGGGGCTGTGCGTATGGCTGCCATTAAAGTGGCCAGGCATGATGCTTTAGACAAAACAGCCTGTTTTGCTGTTCAGCTTGGTCTGACATGCCCCGCAAAGGGGTCCCAAGTTTGCCGTCCTTCTGAGTCGTCGTCGTCGTCACCAGGACTGTCCCTGCAGTTATCAGGTGTTGCAGTCATCACTGTGGTGTGTGTGTGTGTGTGTGTGTGTGTGTGTGTGTGTGTGTGTGTGTGTGTGTGTGTGTGTTGTGTGTGTCTGTGTGTGTCTGTGTGTTGTGTTATGGTGTGTGTGTGTGCTGTGGTGTGTTGATGTGCGCGTGTGTGCGTGTGTGTGTGTGTGTGTGTCTGTGTGTGTGTGTACAGGAGAGATTGTTTTCTTATTCAGGTACATGGAACAGAGATCAACACTCACTCTCTCTCCGTCTGTCTGTCTGTCTGCTCTCTCTCTCTCTCTCTCTCTCTCCCCGTCTGTCTCTCTCTGTGTCTCTCTCTCCCCGTCTGTCTGTCTGTCTCTCTCTCCTCTCCCCGTCTGTCTGTCTGTCTCTCTGTGTCTCTCTCTCCCCGTCTGTCTGTCTCTCTCTCTCTCTCTCTCTCTCCCGTCTGTCTGTCTGTCTGTCTCTCTCTCTCTCGCTCTGTAAAATGAAGATGATAAATGATAGATCGGTTCGACCGTCTCTGTCTCTGTCTCTCGTTCTGTCTGTCTGTCTGTCTCGTCTCTCTCTCTCTCATTGCACACACGAACATGCATGCACAAAGTCCACACACAACAACCCACACACCACACACACACACATCACCACACACCACTCACACACACAACTCAACCACACACCATCAACACACACAACACACACAACACACACACACACAACACACACACAACCACAGCATGTGGCCTAGTGATAGAAGCATGTAAGATGCAAGAAACTAGGTTCAAATCATGGATCAGATGGAGATTCCCCCCCCCCCCCAACACAGTAGGCGTTAGTCTGTGTGGGTGAGACAATACAGTGAGGTCCCATGTGCAGCACACATTCTATGTGGTGTTCCACAAGGATCTGTCCTTGGCCCTGTTCTTTTCACTCTTTACACCTCCCCCCTGTCCACCATCATCAACTCCCACTCTATAAAACACCACTTCTATGCTGATGACACCCAACTTCAAGACAGTGACTCACATGATAATATACAGCGCCTCTTGACTCGCACCACTGAGTGTTACTCAGACATTAAGAACTGGATGACGTTCAACAAACTTCAGCATAATGACGACAAGACAGAAGCTATTCTCATTGGCACCCGTCAGAAACTTTCTCAGCTGCCTCCTCTTTCTCTCCCATTATGTAACACATCAGTCCCAATTTCTGATTCAGCTAAAAACCTTGGTGTCTGCATTGACTCTACCCTCTCCATGAACAACTTTGTTTCTCAAACTGCCAGATCCTGCTACTATCATCTCCATCGTATAAGGCTGATCAGGAAGTATCTCTCTGTCGAAACAACTGCAAAACTCGTTCTCTCCTTCATAATGTCTCGCATTGACTATTGCAATTCGCTCCTGTCTGGTCTTCCTGCCTCCACCATTCACATCCTACAGTGCATTCAAAACAATGCTGTACGCCTTGTACTCAAAAAGAAAAAAGCTGACCACATATCTCCTCTCCTGGCACAACTTCACTGGCTCCCTGTATCAAAGCGCATACAGTACAAACTAGACACCATGTGCTACAAAAACCTCAATAACGCAGCCCCCGATTACCTGTCAAGCCTACTTGAGATCTATGTTCCCTCACGTACCCTCCGCTCTGACTTTTTCGCTTTCACGCACTAAGCTCAATACCTATGATCCACGAGCCTTGTCTTTTTCTGGTCCACTCTCCTGGAACAAACTTCCTCTCTCAGTCCGTCAGCAACCTACTTTTGTCTCCTTCAAGTCCGCTCTCAAAACTCACCTTTTCTCCTCTGCATAAAATCCTAACCTCACTCAACCCCCCCCCCCTCTGCAGCCTGTCTCCGCTCGGAGGGGAATCACATGGTTATAATATATAATTGTATATGCTATGCTCTCTATAATTTTCCATTGCTTTTATTCTTGCTTTTATTGCTTTTATTCTTTCTCCCCATTATAGCCATGCGTGTGTGTGTGTGTGTGTGTGTGTGCGTGCGTGTGTGTGCGTGCGTGCGTGCTTGCGTGTGTGTCTGCTTCAGGCTTAGATTTGATTTTATCAAGATTTTGCGCTATATAAAAATAATTTTTATTATTATTATATATGTAAATTCCGAACATAGATTTTTGCAAATGTGTACATATTTCAGCAACTATGATTTCATATGGTAATGAATGGTACACACCATTCACAGCAACAGACATATGTCACACACAAATGTACAACATACAATACACAGCACACACATCACATCCACACACACATCACACACAACACACACATCACACACACACACACACACACCACCACACACAACACACACACACATCACACACACACACACACACACACACACACACACTCACACCACACACACATCACACACACACACACACACCACACACACACACACACACACACCACACCACACACACACACACACCACACACACACACACACACACA
>JAPXFY010000035.1:32359134-32364134 GCA_030674185.1 Monoplex corrugatus
GAATCAGAGAATGGTACACCGGGGGCAGGGTGTAACGGCCCCGGTCCCTGTTGAGCAGGGGTTGGTGGCTGCGATGTAGATGGCCTCCTATATATATATGTATGTGTGTATATATAGATAGAAACTAGGTGTACAGATTTCTCTTGCCTCATAAAATGTCCTATGAATATCGCCACGTCTTTTTCTCTAATCTTCTTCATTAATATTCTTTTCGTGTTTGCCTCTCTTGGAGACTGACTCGTTTGTTTCTTTGCTATCCATGGAACTCTAAAACATTCTTTTTGGATACCACATTTCATGGCCAGCCAAATACAGGAAGTAGGTAAGCGCACCCAACTCTGGAAGGGAGGCCATCAGGGTGTGAACAATTCCCACAATGATTTAGACGAACAGAGGTTGGAAATCATTTCCAGTTTTTCTTTACCTGCTGTGCAGGCCATGATAACGAACAGAGCGCGTATCTATCTAAGCTGCCAATGAATAAACAAATAAATAAATAAACCGACAAATAGATAGATAAATAAATAAATAAATAAATAGATAAATAAATAAAATAAATATAGTCTAAATAAACAAAGCTTACTGCCATCATGCCCGGTAGCGTAGGTCATTTCGTTGACAAAAGCACATGTCATTGACGCCACCGTGACGTAGCCAATGACGTCATCCGTTTCGTAGTAGATGGTTTCTGCGTACATGCCGAATGACCCATCGCCTGAGGTTGGATCGCTTCGTCGGTATAGTTTGGGCGACTTCGGGGACGGTTTGTGAAAGTGGGAAGTAGCGGGTACTGACCGCACGGACAGTGGGTCGTCTGGATCAGGGAACACGCCAAAGAACATTCTGACGTCCAGGGTGATGTTGCCTGCGGACAGAGAGAGAGAGGGAGGGAGGGGGGAGAGAGAGAAGTTCAGAACTCTGAATGTAGGCTACATCGGTCTTCAGCTACATAGTATAAAGAAGGGGCAGGGGCGCAGGTGGGGCGGGGATAGGGGTAGGAAGATATGGTTAATTTCCAGAAGGAGAAAGTGTGCTGTGCTGTGGATGAGGTCACAGTATCTCACTCACACACACACACACACACACAGAGAGAGAGAGAGAGAGAGAGAGAGAGAGAGAGAGAGAGAGAGAGAGAGAGAGAGAGAGAGAGAGAGAGAGAGAGAGAGAATCAGAAATCAGAAATCAGAATCAGAATCAGAAATGCATTCAGTAAGACCAAAGCCTCATTTGAAGGGGTATGAACACATTAAAAACATTATACAAACATAAAATGTAATACATGGTCGTTCTCGGACAATGCATGCTTCAAATATTTTGGACTAATTCTTAGAGAGGGACAGAGGAAGACAGAGAAAGAGGGGGGAGGAGAGAGAGAGGGGGGGGGGTCGCATATATATATATTTTTTCCATATGCATATCTATGTATGTCTTTCTGTCATTTTATCTATCTATCTACCAATCTGTCTGTCTGTCTATCTATCTGTCTGTCTGTCTATCTACCAATCTGTCTGTCTATCTATCTATCTGTCTATCTATCTATCTGGCTGGCTGGCTAGCTGCCAATCTATCTATCTATCAATCTGCCATTTTTACTATCTATCTATCTATCTATCTATCTATCTATCTATCTATCTATCTATCTATCTATCTATCTATCCATGTGTCTGTCTGTCTATCTATGTATCTCACATCCATCTAGCTAGTTAGCTATTATCTAGATATCTGCCTCAAAAGATACATTCTTCTCTGGTCCTTAGGCTCATACAACACAAAACCAAACAAGAAACCCATCTGACAACCTCAAAACCAGCCAACCAACAAACCGACCAACCAGCCAAATGACTGACCAAGCAAAGAACGAAGCAAGCAAAGCAAGCAACCAAACAAGCAACCAAACATCAGACAAACGAACGAATACACTACGAAGAAACAAACTCATCAACTGACTGGAACAAAAAAACAACAACAACAAAAACACGAAGAAAAGAATAAAAACGCATACTTAATACAGACAAGACAGGCGCAAACTGGCCTTTGTCAAGCCTTTGTAAGATCACAAACAAGATGCAAACCTAATACAGACAAGACAGGCGCAAACTGGCCTTTGTCAAGCCTTTGTAAGATCACAAACAAGATGCAAACCAGATACAAAAATTAGGGGAAAAAAGGGAAGTGGGGAAAGGGGGACTTATCTAATCCTATACTGACACCACCAGAACAACAATGATGTTAAGATGGGACAGTGAGAAGGCCAGTTTTAATGTAGCACACCCCGGGATTCGAACTATATATACCTCCAGCAGGTGGCACACACAGACGTGGCATCTTTCCTGACAAGGGCGATGATCTACACTTGACCTCGTCTGGCGTGGCGTAATGCATACCCTGTAATTAGAGGAACGAGGCTGCTGATTTGCAGGTTTATTTTTGAGCGTATATTCAGCAGGCCTAAATATTCAAGAAATTGTCCATAAAAGTCAAGACAGAGCGGCCTGGAGGGAGATGGTGGTGTGTAAATGTGCAGCGGCCAGCACCGAACCCGGTGACACCGACAGGTGAGACAGGTGAGAATGCCCGTAGAAACAGTATAGGGACTATAACTTAGAAGACACAACAGCAGCAGACAAGATCCTCCCATCTGCTCTGGATTTAGCAACGAGCAGTTTATGCACATTTGTTTATCATTGTGCAAACACCTCATTATGTTTTTAATGTGTTGTTATACATGATACATGAAATGACTAAGCAATGAACAAACCAATTAAAATAACAACAATGAAAATAACAATAATAGTAATAATGACGATGATGATGATGATAATAATAACATATCAATAACAATCATAATGATAATTCAAACTACTACTAGTAGTAGTAACAATAATAATGATGATCATAATAGTGAATAATTGCAATAATAATAATTAACAGCGATTAATAATAATACTAAGAAACATGATGATGATGACGATGATGATGATGATGATGATGATGATGATGAGTGATGATAGTGAATGGAAGAGTAGCGAACACTAAAAATAGTAATAATGATAATGTTTATAACAGTGAATAAGAAGAAGAAGAAGAAGAAGAAGAAGAATCATATCAAACATCTGTGAATGTCCATCACCTTGTTAAAGTCCAACAGTTCTCGGCGATACAGGTCAGATTTCCCAGGCCTGGGGTCAAAAGTGATGATAGCAACCTTCTGCAGGTCAAGGTTGTAGCTCACCCAGTGCCATTCCTGCCATACAGGATTACAAACGAAAATCTTGTTTTATCATCATTTTCTTTTTAAAAAAAAATTATGATTAATTTTTGATTTGCTACCCTACCCTTTTACACCATTTCAGTCACTACCCCCACACCGCTCAGTCTGGGTTTTCACCTCACCTCCACACATGGCTCACTGAAACAGAGGTCACCATGACAGCAGGGCATGAAAGGGCTCAACATCCGAGATAATTTTTTCATTCACAATGCTATAATGATGTGTACTGGGAATGATAGTGATGTTGCTGCTGGGTTCCATTTTGGACTGAGACTGCATGTCAGGATGCATTCTATGCACTCTCGTATATGTCTGGCATCGAGAGCCAAGAGTACAGACACTCGTGTTGTCGACTTTGGCATACCCATTGACGATCGTATAGTGGATGAGCATGTATGAACTCCGTATTGTCCTGCGTCGAGCAGGCCCAAGAGATGCAGACACCTGTCGTGGTGATAATGAACTTTGAGCAGTACCCTCACTGAGCATCGTGTAGTGGATGAGACTTGACTATGCGGTCCCAGTTTTTCTAACAGGCCTGTTTATCACGTTTAACCCTTTGACTCCCACATCCAGTCCACCAACTACAAAAACTTTACCCCTTGAGTCACTCACCCTATCCACCAGTTTTCTGCAGGAAGCTGGTGGGTAGGGCGAGGTACTCAAAGGGTTAAGTTTTTGTTTTGCTGGCATGGTTGGCAACGGAAGACATTGGGGGACTGTGTGCGGGAGTGAAAGGGTTAACTCTAGGTAGGAGCCAGTTAGGGCTGAAAAAAATCAGTAGTCCATTGTTACAAACGATTGTTGCCTACGACTCATTTTGGTTCCTTGTTATCCACTGGACGAGGCGGCAGGGAAGTTTTTAGTCTTCTTTTTATTATCCGTTGTTTGGTGTTGTTTGTGGTCTGTTTGTGACCGTGCGTTAGCGCTTGACAAAGGCCGGTTGCCGAAAATTTGCGCTTGTCTTGTTTGTTTTGTTTAATACGCGCTTACATTGGTTTTCTTGTTTTTCTGGTCCTGCTCGCTTGACAACAGTTTACCCTTCTCACCTAGCAAACGACGTTTTTCCCCTTGACAAAGGCTAAGTGATAATTTGGGCCACTTGACAGTCGCTTGGAGAACTTTGTCCACGACGTATCTGGCGTATTTTCACATTGAAATTTGTCTTATATCCATACAACAATATTTTCTCACAGATATTTTCTCTAGCCTGATTATTATTTTTCCCCGAAACGAAGAAGAAACAGTAGCAGCAACAGCAATAATACACACACACACACCACACAACACACACACACACCACACACACACACACACAACACACAACACACACACACACACACACACACACCCACATACAACACGCACACACCACACCACACACACACACATACACACACACAACACCACACACACACACACACACAACACACACGCCACACGCACACACACACACACACACACACACACACGAGCATACATGTGCTAGCGCGCGCGCACGCACACACACGTACACATAAACACACAACATACATGTGCTTGCGTGCGTGTTCAATACGCGCGCGTGCGCGCACGGGCGCGCACACACAGACAGACAAACACACACACACACACACATGAACATTCACATACATCAATAAAGGCACATGTTCGCGTCTGCAATGCGCCACCACGCACGACCACTCACACACACACATACACACACACACAACACACACACACACACACT
>JAPXFY010000035.1:32369134-32374134 GCA_030674185.1 Monoplex corrugatus
GTCTCTGTGTGTGTGTGCGTGTGCAGACTTGGTGTGGCAACACACGCAGTGGAACAACATCACACTGACGGTCAACCCTGACTCCTTCGACATGCCAAAGGCCTGCTTCAACCACTCACACACCGCCCAGGTAAGCTGACGGACAATTCATGTTTTGTCGGGAATTTTATTTGGACTTCGTTTTCTCTATAGTGGTCTATGGGTTGATTTCATTTTCCTTTCTAAATGTTTTGCGGGCTGGTTGGTTCTTTTGATAGAGTTGTGTGGACTCAAGATCTGTGTGTGTGTGTGTGTGTGTGTGTGTGTGTGTGTGTGTGTGTGTGTGTGTGTGTGTGTGTATGTGTGTGGTTGTGTGTGTGTGTGTGTGTGTGTGTGTGTGTGTGTGTGTGTGTGTATGTGTGTGTGTGTGTGTGTGTGTGCTTGTGTGTGTGTGCTTGCGTGTGTTATGTGTGTTTGTTATGTGTGTGTTATGTACGTATGTGTGTTAGTGTGTGTGTGTTGCTCACATACTGTCTCTATCTCTATGTCTGTCTCTCTGTGATGTGTGTTTGTTATGTGTGCTATGTATGCGTGTTTGTTATGTGTGTATTATGTATGTGTTAGTGTGTATGTGTTGCTCACATACTCTGTCTCTATCGCTGTCTCTCTCTATGTCTGTCTGTCTCTCTGTGATGTGTGTTATGTGTGTGTATGTTTGTTATGTGTGTATTTGTATGTTGTGCGTGTGTGTGTGCGCGCGCATACGCGTGTGTGCATGCATGACAAAAGAACGAGTGAAGATGATTTTGTCAGCTGTTTATGGATGGACATTTACCACAAGTTGGTCAAAAGCGTGCACTGTTGAGGACTTGCAAAAGCGTAATGTGTGGAAAGTAAGGCACCAAAAAGGTCAAAACCCAAAAAGTGCCAGAAACCAGCGTGGAAAGTAAGGCACCAAAAAGGTCAAAACCCAAAGAGTGCCAGAAACCAGCACATTTTTTGGAAAAGTCTGTGAGCAACACTTTGTCAAGAACCTCTGACGATACTTTCAAAATCTGTTTTCCCTGTTGCGACAGACTACCAACATCCTCAGCTTCACGTCATGTTATTTCGTCTGATTTTTGTTTTTCACTTTCAATTTCTCAAGATGACAACGTCTCCGCGCTCGGAATGAATTCCATATGAACTAACGTCACAGGTGCCATGTGATGGAGAAGATCCAGAATGATCACGGCACAAGCCTTAAGCCTGCACATAAACCCATGAGCTGGCCAGGTCCTGAGGTCCTACCTAGATAGTTCCATAATCCTGGGGTTGTAGGGACCTTGAGAAGTACATGCTCTCGATTTTCTGGAATAATTTTATTTTTTTCAGTAAAGGGAGGCTGTCAGAATGGTTTAACCATCTTGTTGTTTTTCCAGTTGCCAACGGGAGCACAGCAGAACCGAGCTTATGGACAGATGGACCAAATCTTAAGCCTGTTTTAATGTAGGTCAACTCTCATTCAAGACATTAAATAACAGCGCCGTTTGAAAAACTCAACATGGAGTGTGAGTGTGTTGAATGATTCAAGAACTCGCTCATCTGTCAGAAGAACCAAAACAGGACTAAAATGTGCGTGTGTGTGAGTGTGCGAGTGTGTGTGTGTGTGTGTGTGTGTGTGTGTGTGTGTGTGTGTGTGTGTGTGTGTGTGTGTGAGTGAGTGTGTGTGTGTGTGTGTATGTGAATGTGTGTGAGTGTGTGTGTATGTGAGTGTGTGTGTGAGCATGTGTATGTGTATGTATGTATGTGTATGTGTGAGTGTGTGTGTGTATGTGTGTGTGTGTGTGTGTGTGTGTGTGTGTGTGTATGTGAATATGTATGTGTGTATATGTGAGTGTGTGAATGTGTGTGTGAGCAAGTGTATGTGTGTGTGCGTGTGTGTGTATATATGTGTGTGTGTGAGTGTGTGTGTGTGAGTGTGTGCGCATGTGCATGTGCACGCATGCGTATGTGTGTTTGTATCTATTTCTTGTTTACCATATAAAATCAGAACTTGTTGCTGAAGTATAGTGCCACCCACATTTTCTTCTTTTTCTTCGTTATACGTCTATTTCTGTTGACCCTATGGAAGTAGATTTTCCTACACACATTTGCCAAGGAACAAATGCTATCGTTGCTGTGAGATTTGTAACATGCATAGAATGTGTACTGCACATGGGACCTCACTGTATTGTCTCACCCACAAAGACTAGCACCTAGACCACAACACAAAGATTAGTTAAAAGTGTGTGTGTTGGGGGGGGGGGGGGGGGATCTCAATCTGATCCATGATTTGAACCCAGTTTCTTGCATCTTACGTGCTTCTATCACTAGGCCACACATGCTCTGTGTGTGTGTGTGTGTGTGTGTGTGTGTGTGTGTGTGTGTGTGTGTGTGTTTGTGTGTGTGTGTGTGTGTGTGTGTGTTTGTGAGTGTGTGTGAGTGTGTGTGTGTGTGTGTGAGTGTGAGTGTGTGAGTATGACTGTGTGCATGCATGTTCGTGTGTACAATGAGAGAGAGAGACGAGACAGACAGACAGACAGAACGAGAGAGAGAGACAGAGAGGGTCAAACCGATCTATCATTTTATCATCTTCATTTTACAGAGCGAGAGAGACAGACAGACAGAACGAGAGAGAGAGAGAGACAGAGACGGTCAAACCTATGTATCATTTTATCATCTTCATTTTACAGAGATAGAGAGAGAGAGAAAGAGAGAGAGCGAGAGAGAGAGAGAGAGAGACAGACGGAGAGAGAGTGTTGAACTCTGTTCCATGTACCTGAATAAGAAAACAATCTCTCCTGTACACACACACAGACACACACACGCACACACACACACACACACACAGACACACACACACAGACACACACACAGACACAGACACACACACACAAACAGACTCACACACACACTCACACACACGCACACACACAACGCACACACACACACAGACACACACACACACACACACGCACGCACACACACATACACACACACAGACACACACACGCAACACACACACACACACACACACAGTCACACACACACACACACACACAGACACAGACACACACACACACACACACACACACACACACACACACACACACACACACACACACACACACACACTGATGACTGCAACACCTGATAACATCAGGGACAGTCCTGGTGACGACGACGACGACTCAGAAGGACGGCAAACTTGGGACCCCTTCGGGGGGCATGTCAGACCCAGCAGAACAGCAAAAAATAGGCTGTTTTGTCCAAAGCATCATGGGACCAGAAGAACAAGAAAACCAATATAAGCGCGTATCCAACAAAAACAAAACAAAATAAGCGCAAATTTTCGGCCAACTAGCCTTTGTCAAGCGCGAACGCACGGTCACAAACAGATCACAAACACCAAACAATGGATAATAAAAACTGGACTAAAAACTTCCCTGCCGCCTCGTCCAGTGGATACGGGCTTATATTGGTTTTTGTTGTTCTTCCGGTTCCTATTTGCTTGGGCGCGGGCAGTCACCACTTGTTTTGGATCTAAAGCATCATGCCTGGCCACTTTAATGACAGCCATACGTACAGCCCTGCGCTTGTGGTAAAGCAGCGTTGGGAGCTTCCGAAGGCTAAGCGTCAACACTATAGTAAGGGGAGAAGAGCTGGCAGCTGTGCGAGATGGTGACTGGATAGACTGCACAACAGAGGGATGAAGGCCCCAGTAAGACAAAGAGTGGTGACTGGATAGACTGCACAACAGAAGGGTGAAGGCCCCAGATAAGACAAAGAGTGGTGACTGGATAGACTGCACAACAGAAGGATGAAGGCCCCAGTAAGACAAAGAGTGGTGACTGGATAGACTGCACAACAGAGGGGATGAAGGCCCCGAGTAAGACAAAGAGTGGTGACTGGATAGACTGCACAACAGAAGGATGAAGGCCCCAGTAAGACAAAGAGTGGTGACTGGATAGACTGCACAACAGAAGGATGAAGCCCAGAGTAAGACAAAGAGTGGTGACTGGATAGACTGCACAACAGAGGGATGAAGGCCCCGAGTAAACAAAGAGTGGTGACTGGATAGACTGCACAACAGAGGGATGAAGGCCCCAGTAAGACAAAGAGTGGTGACTGGATAGACTGCACAACAGAAGGATGAAGGCCCCCAGTAAGACAAAGAGTGGTGACTGGATAGACTGCACAACAGAGGGATGAAGGCCCCAGTAAGACAAAGAGTGGTGACTGGATAGACTGCACAACAGAAGGATGAAGGCCCCAAGTAAGACAAAGAGTGGTGACTGGATAGACTACACAACAGAAGGATGAAGGCCCCAAGTAAGACAAAGAGTGGTGACTGGATAGACTGCACAACAGAGGGGTGAAGGCCCCGAGTAAGACAAAGAGTGGTGACTGGATAGACTGCACAACAGAGAGATGAAGGCCCCGAGTAAGACAAAGAGTGGTGACTGGATAGACTGCACAACAGAAGGATGAAGGCCCCAGTAAGACAAAGAGTGGTGACTGGATAGACTGCACAACAGAGGATGAAGACCCGAGTAAGACAAAGAGTGGTGACTGGATAGACTGCACAACAGAGGGATGAAGGCCCCGAGTAAAACAAAGAGTGGTGACTGGATAGACTGCACAACAGAGGGATGAAGGCCCCCAGTAAGACAAAGAGTGGTGACTGGATAGACTGCACAACAGAGGATGAAGGCCCCCAGTAAGACAAAGAGTGGTGACTGGATAGACTGCACAACAGAGGGGTGAAGGCCCCAGTAAGACAAAGAGTGGTGACTGGATAGACTGCACAACAGAAGGATGAAGGCCCCAAGTAAGACAAAGAGTGGTGACTGGATAGACTCACAACAGAAGGATGAAGGCCCCAAGTAAGACAAAGAGTGGTGACTGGATAGACTGCACAACAGAAGGATGAAGGCCCCAGTAAGACAAAGAGTGGTGACTGGATAGACTGCACAACAGAGAGATGAAGGCCCCAGTAA
>JAPXFY010000035.1:32379134-32396634 GCA_030674185.1 Monoplex corrugatus
GCTTCAATCTGACATATGCACTGCTTCAGCAATACAGCAACACAAGTTAATTTGTACGATTTCATCAACTCGCGTCAATACACCGAGTTGTCGACACCAGGTGAAGATCGGAGGGTGGCCCTTAACTTGTTTTGAGTAGTATATATATATATATATATATATATATATATATAACACCAGAAATTATCACTTAGTCATCCGACTCTTTAACTAAACCTTTGCGGATATAAACATCTATAAACAAAAACTGTCAGTCAACAATCAGAGTCTTCCAAAAAAACCCAACAACTTTGTATATAAATATACATATACATGATTATATATATATATATATATATATATATATATATATATATATATATATATATATATATATTATATACGTGTAACCAGAAAGGATCACTTAACAATCCGTCTTCAACTAAAATTTTGTATACACTTATAAACATCTATAAACAAAAATTGTCACTTTACAATCTGACTCTTCAACTAAAACTTATGTATACATTATTAACATCTATCACTTCACAAATCTGCCAGATGTACTGAAGTACAGAAAAGTCAATATACAGGTATTTATAAATAAGCTTTGAAGGGAAAGGAAAAACAAACCAAAACAGTGGAAAGGTGTACATGTACACACAGGTGATGAAACACATGTGTACACAGATGATCAACGTTACATGCACTGACAACGTGATGGTTTCATTGTCACAGCCAAAACCAAACAGCTAATACGTTTTCTTCCTGATCCGTTGTCTCAATTTGTACAAGTACATACAGACTATATTATACATGTACACAGAGACTAAACCATACCTGTACAAAGTGACTACCATGTACACAGAGACTAAACCATACCTGTACAAAGTGACTACCATGTACGTGTACACACAGACTATAATAAACATGTACACAGAGATTACCATGTACCTGTATACAAAACAGAGACTATACCTGTACACTTAGTCTTGATGGATATATGTGTACAGAGATTATCAGTGTTGCAAACATCACAGCCAGAACAAATCACTCTGTCTTATGTATCCAGTCTCTGAAAAAACCAAAAACAAAGGTGGAAAAGGGGGGGGGGGGGGAGGATAAAGGTGTCGCCATGTCTCACATTACCAGAACACACAGACACAACTATGTACAAAGCTGAGATTCATAGAAGCCGAGAACGGATACTAGCGCTAGGTACGACATAATTGAAGAAATCCAGTGTTTTTAGATTAGCTGATAAAAGACATGCCCCTCTCTCGTTCACACACACCTTCGTTGTGGTAATAGTCACTTCTTCTTGCTGTCGGCCTACGCGCTGGTTGTATGTGTCTGTACTGTGACCGTCATGAGTTCTGTTGTTTCCCCCAGTACTCCCCGTTAGTTCTCTTCTTGTTGCCTATCATTATCACAGATGGACGCCACGGTCAAGTAGGTAAGATGTCAAGACTTAACAGTTGGAAAGTCGGGGGAGGGGGGAGGGGGCGTTCAATCCTACCTAGGTACCTCCCACCTGGTAGGTGAAGGGTGGTGATTCTTCCAATCTTCCGAGTCAGTACATGCACGGACTTGTTCATGTCTAAAAAACCGCTTCCATGTGTATACGTATGCAGAACATCAAATAGGCACGTTAAAGATCCTGTATGTTGTGTCCAGGGCTTATGGCAACGTGAAACACCCAGCGAGCATGCCTACTGTAGTAGACTGTGCAGCAGCATATAATCTGCGCAGTGTGGGCAAAACGTACACATATCTGAGAAAAAATGTAACACGAGGGTGGGGGGTGGGGGGGGGGGGGGGGGAAACAAAAGTGCCACACTCCTTTCTTTTCTAGTCCTGGTTGGTTCTGATATACGCGTATTTGTCTATAAGCATGTGTGTAGTTCATTTCAAGTTTACCACCGATTTTGATCAGTATATTCTGGGGGATGGCAGAAGGGAGAAGAGGGAGTGGGCAGGGAGATGCCACAGGTGAGGATGTGGGCAAGCGTGAAGTGAGTTTGACAGGAGTGAACATGACGTCTCCTCACAAAACTCCTTGATCTCTAAGCTCGGCGATAAAGACTCGTACATCTTCAGTTCTTGATTCCCATCATCTAACAGTTTTCTTTGGATCAGATTAGTATGGCGCTTCTTTCTGTGCATGTATGCACACGCATACTTTGAACGGTCCACCGGTTTGTTGCACACGCATAATCCATTTACATTAGCCCTACCCCACAAATTACAGAAGTAAGAAACTGTGTGTGAATGAATGCTTGAATCAATGAAAACTGATGTTTCGTGGCATTGATGAATTCCAGACTATCCACTGTCAATGGATTCCCACACAGAATGACATGCTGTTCTGGGACCTTACTGTCAAACAAGTACTTAGAGGCTAGAACCCTACCACCCTCAACAAAATATGATAATAATCGTTGAAACAGCTCACGCACAATGGTCGTACAGTCAAGTACAGCGCACATACACAGGAAAACAGCAGCTCAGCTGGATTGCGTAGGGAAAGAGCTGAAGAAAGGTTGTTACCATGCCGGATCTGTTTTTAAGACTTTTATGTTATAAACTTGCAGTTCTCAGTCTCTCTCACAGTTGCGTTTTCTCTTCACGGTGGCCGCTCGCAAGGCCCAACAGAAACCAAACCACCTGAGGAAGGCTGTGATGTGACAGAGCTTAAAGTTGGTGTCATCTTGTCCAAAACAGACTCTGCAAGGTATCCATGGTATGATAAATTATTCCGTAGAAACTGGTTCCTGATTCTGCCATTGTATGAAATTATCGTAGAAGTTTGATTCTGCCATTGCATGATAATATCCGTGAACTGGTTCCTGATTCTGCCATTGTATGATAAATTATTCCGTAGAAACTGGTTCCTGATTCTGCCATTATATAAATTATTCGTAGAAATGGTTCTGTCTGCTGTATATAAATACCGTAAACTGTCTGATCTGCCTTAACATTGAAGGCAACCAATACTTGGGACATACTGCACACTCAAAGGTATAGTTGTTTTTCTTTTTAAGATTTCAGTATACAGCATGCTTTTTTAGCAAATGCCCGTATGAATCAAACTGACCTGGATTCATGGACCATGTCTGATGGTTCATGAGTCTATCTGAAAGCGACTGCATCGAGACTAGACCTCCGTTAGCATCATTTTGACTTCATCATGACGGCGTAGACAATAGAAAGAACATCCAACTCTTGAAACAAGAGAGACAAAACAAGCACTAGCATTCTGAGAGTATATCAAAGACATCAAAACCAAATGCAATAAATGCAGTGAATGATTCAAAATACCACAACAAATAACGGACATGACTGCACATCTAAAAAAAAATCTGTTCTTTCCTCCCAGGTTTCTCCTTCTTCTAAATACAAACAGAGCAAATTACTCGGGAAACATTTTTCAAAATGTTCAAAATGAACATGAAGCCAAAAATGTATGAAACAAAAATTCCTCAAAAAATGACACTGAAAGACTGCCATAATGATTTAAAAAAAAAACCAACACACACTTCAAAACTGACAATGTAAGGCAAACAAGAGGTGTGTCCCAAGAACATTAAGAAAATCAACCAAAGACCAAATGACCCGCCTTACGTACAAACCACCACACAGACACCGACACCAGGATTCTGGTGCTTTCTATTCCCAGAACTATGACTTAGCTAGGTCTTCCGGCGTTCTCCATTCCCTGTGCTACAACTAAGCCTGGTCTTCTGCTGGTCTCAATTCCTGGTGCCATGACTAAGCCTGGTTTTCTGGTGTTCTCCATTCCTGTGCTATGACTAAGCCTGGTTTTCTGGGTTCCCCATTACCTGTGCTATGACTAAGCCTTGTGTTCTTTTGTTCTCCATTACCCGTGCTATGACTAAGCCTGGTTTTCTGGTGTTCTCCATTACCCGTGCTAGACTAAGCTGGTTTTCTGGTGTTCTCCATTCCCTGTGCTATGACTAAGCCTGGTTTCTGTTGTTCTCCATTACCCGTGCTATGACTAAGCCTGGTTTTCTGGTGTTCTCTATTACCCTGTGCTATGACTAAGCCTGGTTTTCTGGTGTTCTCCATTCCCTGTGCTATGACTAAGCCTGGTTTTCTGGTGTTCTCCATTCCCTGTGCTATACTAAGCCTGGTTTTCTGGTGTTCTCCATTCCCTGTGCTATGACTATGCCTGGTTTTCTGGTGTCCTCCATTACCCGTGCTGCGACTAAGCCTGGTTTTCTGGTGTTCTCCATTCCCTGTGCTATAACTAAGCCTGGTTTTCTGGTGTCCTCCATTACCCATGCTACGACTAAGCCTGGTTTTCTGGTGTCCTCCATTCCCTGTGCTATGACTAAGCCTGGTTTTCTGGTGTTCTCCATTCCCTGTGCTATGACTAAGCCTTGTGTTCTGTTGTTCTCCATTCCCTGTGCTATGACTAAGCCTGGTTTTCTGTTGTCCTCCATTACCCGTGCTGCGACTAAGCCCAGTTTTCTGTTGTCCTCCATTACCCGTGTTATGACTAAGCCTGGTTTTCTGGTGTCCTCCATTACCCGTGCTATGACTAAGCCTGGTTTTGTGGTGTTCTCCATTCCATGTGCTATGACTAAGCCTGGTTTTCTGGTGTTCTCCATTCCCTGTGCTATGACTAAGCCTGGTTTTCTGGTGTTCTCCATTACCCGTGCTATGACTAAGCCTGGTTTTCTGGTGTTCTCCATTCCCTGTGCTATGACTAAGCCTGGTTTTCTGGTGTCCTCCATTACCCGTACTATGACTAAGCCTGGTTTTCTGGTGTCCTCCATTACCCGTGCTATGACTAAGCCTTGTGTTCTGGTGTTCTCCATTACCCGTGCTATGACTAAGCCTGGTTTTCTGCATTCCCTGTGCTATGACTAAGCCTTGTGTTCTGGTGTTCTCCATTACCCGTGCTATGACTAAGCCTGGTTTTCTGGTGTTCTCCATTCCCTGTGCTATGACTAAGCCTGGTGTTCTCCATTCCCTGTGCTATGACTAAGCCTGGTGTTCTCCATTCCCTGTGCTATGACTAAGCCTGGTGTTCTCCATTCCCTGTGCTATGACTAAGCCTGGTGTTCTGGTGTTCTCCATTACCCGTGCTATGACTAAGCCTTGTGTTCTGGTGTTCTCCATTCCCTGTGCTATGACTAAGCCTGGTTTTCTGGTGTTCTCCATTCCCTGTGCTATGACTAAGCCTTGTGTTCTGGTGTTCTCCATTCCCTGTGCTATGACTAAACCTTGTGTTCTGGTGTTCTCCATTCCCTGTGCTATGACTAAGCCTTGTGTTCTCCATTCCCTGCACTATGGCTAAGCTGGTCTGCTCAGGATAAATAATCAAAATAAACAAAACAAAACAAAACAAAACAAAACAAAACAAAACAAAACACACAAAACAATGAAATGAATCAGTTCTCATGATATAAGCAATGAACAGGGAATCATCTGCCAACCACAAGCACAAACCAGCAATGAATTCATGAAATCAATTAATAATCAAAAAAGAAAGAAAGAAAGAAAAATTGACGCGCTAGCATATCCAAAAATCTCCATAAACAACGAACAGGGAAGAGGGGGGGGGGGGGAGTGCTCACTCAAGCATAGCCCTGTTCAGAAAGAATCTGTAACTTCTCTGCATGAAGATTCAGAGCCTTGTGAACACAACTGAAATCTGGCTGGAAACCTCAAACGTACAGACTCGTCCAAAATCTCATCCGGATAAAATGTTGCTGGAAATCTCTGCCGACTTCGACTCTTGTCAAAAAGTATCGACCAACTCTCGAAAGCTTCAAGCCTAAGGATCATTCACTATAATCACAAACGTAAAATTTTGCTGGAAATATCCACTTAAGTAAATCTCATAGAAACGTATCAATCCAAACGTATCAATCAATTCATGTCAAAGAAACATTCACTATAATCACAAATGTCAAGAATGTAATGCATTGAGTTTGTATGTGTGAGAGAAAACTTGACATCACGTCATCACCGTCGTTAAATTCTATATAATCATGTACATAAAAAAAACCCACATCAGTACGGTTAAGTAAATCAGTTATTCAAAACCAACACTATTGATTAAAATCTTACATGGATCAGAATTATTCAAAACCAACACTATTGATTAAAATCTTACATGGATCAGAATTATTCAAAACCAACACTATTGATTAAAATCTTACATGGATCAGAGTTATTCAAAACCAACACTATTGATTAAAAATCTTACACGGATCAGAGTTATTCAAAACCAACACTATTGATTAAAATCTTACACGGATCAGAGTTATTCAAAACCAACACCATTGATTAAAATCTTACACGGATCAGAGTTATTCAAAACCAACACTATTGATTAAAATCTTACATGGATCAGAGTTATTCAAAACCAACACTATTGATTAAAATCTTACATGGATCAGAATTATTCAAAACCAACACTATTGATTAAAATCTTACATGGATCAGAATTATTCAAAACCAACACTATTGATTAAAATCTTACATGGATCAGAGTTATTCAAAACCAACACTATTGATTAAAAATCTTACACGGATCAGAGTTATTCAAAACCAACACTATTGATTAAAATCTTACACGGATCAGAGTTATTCAAAACCAACACCATTGATTAAAATCTTACACGGATCAGAGTTATTCAAAACCAACACTATTGATTAAAATCTTACACGGATCAGAGTTATTCAAAACCAACACTATTGATTAAAAATCTTACATGGATCAGAGTTATTCAAAACCAACACTATTGATTAAAATCTTACACGGATCAGAGTTATTCAAAACCAACACTATTGATTAAAATCTTACATGGATCAGAGTTATTCAAAACCAACACTATTGATTAAAATCTTACACGGATCAGAGTTATTCAAAACCAACACTATTGATTAAAATCTTACACGGATCAGAGTTATTCAAAACCAACACTATTGATTAAAATCTTACACGGATCAGAGTTATTCAAAACCAACACTATTGATTAAAAATCTTACACGGATCAGAGTTATTCAAAACCAACACTATTGATTAAAATCTTACATGGATCAGAGTTATTCAAAACCAACACTATTGATTAAAATCTTACATGGATCAGAGTTATTCAAAACCAACACTATTGATTAAAAATCTTACATGGATCAGAGTTATTCAAAACCAACACTATTGATTAAAAATCTTACACGGATCAGAGTTATTCAAAACCAACACTATTGATTAAAAATCTTACACGGATCAGAGTTATTCAAAACCAACACTATTGATTAAAATCTTACACTGACTACCAAGCCACTTGCAAACAGAAAAACAACTCCTCTCAAATTTGCAAAGTGTTAACATTCAATGATCTTTTTTGTTGGTTCCCCCCCGTTTTTTTTGTTGCATGATTGATCAACGCAGCTTACATGACACGACAAAAATATTGCAGTAAGTACGCAAGAAAACTTTATCTGGAAATATCACACAAAAATCTAAACTACTAAGTAGGACAGCTCAGTAACTACGTGTTTCGCTCCCACTGAACCCACTAAACTGCACATCTGTGAAAGACGGCAGCACAAGATGTGCACGGCAATCCACTGGCCCTGACTGTGCTTTCTGTCTGTGCCTTGCTCCAAGCCATTCAGCAAACGGCTGAAGTCATCACTCAATCCAAAACCAGGGCATTGGTTTACGTACATGGTGTATCATGGTGACTTAGTGTGTGTGTGTGTGCATGGGTGTGATCATCCGTTTGTCAGCGAGTCCACCTCCCCCGAAGTCTGTGTGCATAACTTTACATACCTTTCGTGTCACGAATCTTTGTAAGTCATGGGACCGAGGTCAAAGATCACAGAGGTAAAAAAAACAAACGTCTGTAAAGTTAGCGCTTTTTGAGGAAAGGTCTGTGTACAATAATCTCTCAAGAACTTCTGACAGAGTTTTCATTCTGCTGTCACTGCTGTGACAGTCTACCATTGTCCTCGCATCAAATCACGTCAAGTGTTGTTTCACCTGATGTTTCTCCAAGGTTATACAGACTGTCAGAAGTTTGAAATAATATAGAGACTGTAAGAACTACAAAAGCTGGGTTTTCTGTGCTCACTATAGAAACTGAGTTTTTCTGTTCTGCCCCAATTCCTGCACCATGACTCAGTGGCACTGATCCCACGCTGCTCATTCCGGCTCAACACATAAGTTCCAGTGTCAGAATGCCAAGGATGTCAGGTCACCATGATGCCACCCACCAAAGGAGACCTTGGACTGCTGATGGGTCATTTTGGTTGCGCTCCTCAGTGCTTTTTCTGATCCAGTTTACCAAAGACACTGCCTACAAAGCTCCCTAATAATGACACTAATCGCTCAGTTGTGGAGCCAAACTTCAAAACTTCAAACTGCAAAACACTTTACTACTTAAGGATAACATCAGCTGCCACTGGATCCGTAGACTGAGCGAGAGATACACCATCTCTGTAAGGAGATCACTACCATGGGTCTTCAACAACAGCCCCTGTGAACCACCAACACCATCATCATCATCATCAGGTGCCCTGCCGCATGGCGTTGGCGACCATGGACTTCCAACCATCTCTATCTCTCGTTGCCCCCAGCATCTCCCCCACCCTTCTCATCTCCAGCCACTCTGCAAGTCCGTCCAGCATTCTCTCCCTGGGTCTACCTGGTGCTCTCTTTCCCTCCAGCTTTCCCGTTATGACCAGGTGCTCCAAATCCCCCTTCCTCATAAAATGGCCTATAAATGTTGCCTGTCTTTTCCTAATCTTCCTTATCAGTGATCGACTTGTGTCTGCCTCCATCAAGACTGTCTCGTTTGTTTTCTTTGCTGTCCATGGAACTCTCAACATTCTTCTGAGAAACCACATCTCGGCTGCCTCGATCCTGCTCTGGCTTTGCTTGCTGACTGTCCACGTCTCGCATCCGTACAACAGTATTGGTTCTATATAACATTCAAGGACTCTCTTTCTGATGTTAATTGATAGGCATTTGTTGGTAAGAATGCTTGTCATCTTCTTGAATGCTGTTTTGGCTTGGCCGATTCTGCCAGCTATTTCCGATGTGCATCTGCCGTCTGATGAAATGACCGTTCCCAGGTATTTCAACTTATTAACCTGTGTCAAGGTTGTGCCATTTGCTGTTATTTTGCATGAGGGATTTCATGTTTTTTACTGATCACCATGACTTCAGTCTTCCTGCTGTTTAGTTCCAACCCCTTACCTTTGCTTTTTATTTATTTCTACACTTAGTATATTCACAAGGTTTTGTAGGTCCCTTTCATTTTCTGCAATTAGCACGGTGTCATCTGCGTACCGAATGTTGTTTATCATTTTCCCTCCAACCTTTAATCCAGGGTCTTCTACTAGGTTTCTTATGATGTTTTCGCTATATAGTGAAAACAGATCTGCTTTGAAAAGAGCTTATATTGTTTTCTATTCTCATTGCAGCTGTTTGTTCCCAGTACATATTCCTGATTATTCGTAGATCTTTTCCATCAACATTGAGTCTCTCCAGTTGGTTGATCAATTCTTCATGTCGTACCCACCGACACCAAAGCCTCAAACTGATCTCATCTCAGGCATAGAAGCAGTACAATAAACCAAAACTGAGGTCACCACACGAAGGGCCATGGAATCTGGGACAGTTTTCACCATGCTTTGATGATGATGATTTCTTGATAACGGGGATGATAGAAAGGGACAGTGTAACAATGACTGGACCACCTTGTTTATTATAACTGTCATCCAAGGGACAGTGTAACAATGATTGGACCACCTTGTTTATTATAACTGTCATCCAAGGGACAGTGTAACAATGACTGGACCACCTTGTTTATTATAACTATCATCCAAGGGACAGTGTAACAATGACTGGACCACCTTGTTTATTATAACTATCATCATTTATTTCATTCATATTTCATTTATTCATTTGTTAGACACAACAAGACTACCATACAGACCCACCACCTCAGCAACTACCATAGTCCCAGAACTTCTCTTCTCCGCTTTCAGCTGCCAAGTAGTTGTTGCTCTGCCTCAGCTCTCCCGACTCATACATCCAGCCGCGCGTTGCGAGGGGCGCACGGACGGACAAGAGATAGACGTATCAATTCTGGTTGGTTTTCAAGTGTTCGCCTGCCTGCCACAGACTTGGTCCATTGTACAGGTGAGTGCATGGCAGACCATCCTGGTCTGGTTGGGAAGACGATCGCTGTCGGTGGAGCGTGGTTTAGGAAGCAGACTGCGCTTTATTTTTCACGGGTTGCCTATCAGTTTATTCCTTTTGTCATACTCTAGGCAACAGTGCAAAGTGCAACTTGTCCCGCTCCTAACACTGGCCCCTACCACTGGCCCATCAAGATCGGTTTTCTCCATGATTAGATTGCCAACTCCAATAGAGTGAAGGTGAGGGGCAGGGTTTGGGTAAGTGTTAGTAACATTCTCAACAATCTCCTCCATGCAACTGATACTGGCAAAGTCTCTCTCCTCACACTCCTTGATCTGTCTGCAGCCTTCGATACCATTGACCATGGTATTCTCCTTTCTAGACTTCATCATACTTTTGGCATCTCTGACATTGCTCTCTCCTTTTTCACTTCGTATTTATCAAACAGAAAACAAACTGTTCTCATCAATGGCACTTACTCTCAACCTGCATACCTGACCTGTGGTGTTCCACAAGGATCTGTCCTTGGCCCTGTTCTTTTTACTCTTTATACCTCCCCCCTGTCCACCATCATCAACTCCCACTCTATAAAACACCACTTCTATGCTGATGACACCCAACTTCAAGACAGTGACTCACCTGATAATATACAGCGCCTGTTGACTCGCACCACTGAGTGTTACTCGGACATTAAGAACTGGATGACACACAATAGACTTCAGCTTAATGACGACAAGACAGAAGCTATCCTCATTGGCACCCGTCAGAAACTTTCCCAGCTGCCTCCTCTTTCTCTCCCATTATGTAACACATCAGTCCCAATTTCTGATTCAGCTAAAATCCTTGGTGTCTGCATTGACTCTACCCTGTCCATGAACAACTTTGTTTCTCAAACTGCCAGATCTTGCTACTATCATCTCCATCGTATAAGCCTGATCAGGAAGTATCTCTCTGTCGAAACAACTGCAAAACTCGTTCTCTCCTTCATAATGTCTCGCATTGACTATTGCAATTCACTCCTGTCTGGTCTTCCTGCCTCCACCATTCACATCCTACAGCGCATTCAAAACAATGCTGCACGCCTTGTACTCAAAAAGAAAAAAGCTGACCACATATCTCCTCTCCTGGCACAACTTCACTGGCTCCCTGTATCAAAGCGCATACAGTACAAACTAGACACCATGTGCTACAAAAGCCTCAATAACGCAGCCCCCGATTACCTGTCAAGCCTACTTGAGATCTATGTTCCTTCACGTACCCTCCGCTCTGCCTCCGATCTTCTGACTTTTCGCTTTCCACGCACTAAGCTCAATACCTATGGTCCACGAGCTTTCTCTGTTTCTGGTCCACTCTCCTGGAACAAACTTCCTCTCTCAGTCCGTCAGCAACCTACTTTTGCCTCCTTCAAGTCCGCTCTCAAAACTCACCTTTTCTCCTCTGCATAAAATCCTAACCTCACTCAACCCCCCTCTGCAGCCTGTCTCCGCTCGGAGGGGAATCACTTTGTTTTAATATATAATTGTATATGATGTGCTCTCTGTGGTTTTCCATTGGTTTTATTCTTGCTTTTATTGCTTTTATTCTTTCTCCCCATTTGTGGCCATGCGTGTGTGTGTGTGTGTGTGTGTGTGTGTGTGTGTGTGTGTGCGTGCGTGTGTGTGCGTGCGTGCGTGCGTGCGTGCGTGTGTGTCTTTTCGGCGCTTGGATTTGATTTTGTCGAGATTTTGCGCTATATAAATATTGTAATTATTATGTATGCATGTGCGTACGTATGTATGTATGTATGTATGTATGTATGTATGTATGTATGTATGTATGTATGTATACGCTTAGATTTATGTATGTATGTATGTATGCATGTATACGCTCAGCTTAGATTTATGTATGTAAGTATGTATGCATGTATGTATGCATGTATACGCTCATATGTATGTAGGTATGTATGCATGTATACGCTCAGCGCTTAGATTTGATTTTATCAAGATTTTGCGCTATATAAATAAAATATATTATTATTATTATTATAGTAAGTGCTAGGGGTGAATGTTGTTCTGAGTAGTTCAGTCCGGCCGTGCATTCATGCGCAAGATCTGCAGGAGCGAGAGAGACCCAAACTGCGCCATTTCGTTGTTGACTCGTGAGTCGAGCGCGTGGCATGATACATGTGTTTTGGAAATAGGTCACCGTTCGTATATATAGTTCTAAAACTCGTAAGAGAATGCCGTGGTTAGTGCAAACACCGTTCCTATCTTTCGGAACCTGTGTCCTGTGTCCTAGAATTTCTTCTCTTCTTCTTCTTCTTCTTTTCCCCCCTCTTTTATGTCACCTCTTGTTCTGTCCCATTTCTGCGCCATTTCACTGGTTCCAGTTTCTGGGACAATTTCTCATTTATATGCTGTTATGATGCGTGATGATAGGGATGACAATAAAGACGCTATGGAGTTTGATTCTGGACTGAAATTGCTTGACAGGGCTGTATTCTATGCTTCTTAGGACTCTAAACAATATTTTAAAAAACAGGCCTAAATTACCTAAAATCGATTCTGCGTTTCCCCTTTCCCTATAGCCAAAAATGCACTCAACGCATGTATCCAATTAATTATCAATCCTAAGAGAAAGTAACGAACACATATAGATCAATGGAGCAGCAAGGCAGAAAATGACAGAAAGAAATGACAGAAAGCAAGGCAGAAAATGATAGAAAGAAATGACAGAAAGCAAGGCAGAAAATGATAGAAAGAAATGACAGAAAACAAGGCAGAAAATGATAGAAAGAAATGACAGAAAGCAATGCAGAAAATGATAGAAAGAAATGACAGAAAGCAAGGCAGAAAATGATAGAAAGAAATGACAGAAAGCAAGGCAGAAAATGATAGAAAGAAATGACAGAAAGCAAGGCAGAAAATGATAGAAAGAAATGACAGAAAGCAAGGCAGAAAATGATAGAAAGAAATGACAGAAAGCAAGGCAGAAAATGACAGAAAGAAATGACAGAAAGCAAGGCAGAAAATGATAGAAAGAAATGACAGAAAGCAAGGCAGAAAATGATAGAAAGAAATGACAGAAAGCAAGGCAGAAAATGATAGAAAGAAATGACACAAAGCAAGGCAGAAAATGATAGAAAGAAATGACAGAAAGCAAGGGCAAGGTGGCAGAAACAAAGAGAGTGACCCAAAAAAGAAGAAATTTCTAGCACAGAATTTACAGAAGGTGGGGATACTAGATTTTATTTATTCTGAAAGAGACACTGGTATCCCCATGGGAAGGGGGCATATGGTTTCGATTCTCCTCTATAGTCCAAAGCTTTGACCCAAAATTGATGAAGATCCATCCAGAAACAACTGAGAAAATCTCACTAACTTTTCTTGTCACACACACACTCACGTGCCTCCCTCCCAGACAATATCAAATAAAAAGAGAGATTTTCTTAAAAAGTGGGAAAATAAAGGGGGGGGGGGGGGGGTTGAGAGAATGAGAGAAAGATAAATGAGGGAACGGGAGAGACTGAAACGATTTGCTGTATACATTTCAAAGGTTAGGAAGGAAAGTGTTCTCAGCAGTTAGTCCATTTTACACTGCAGACCTGGATAGGGAAACTGGCATCTAGCTGTCACATTCTGTGATTTGATCATAGACATGGATAGGGAGACAAGTGAGTAGTTCCTTCGCACTATATGATATGACATGGATACAGAGACAGACAACCAGCCCTGTCATACTCTGTGACAGAATCATAGACACTAACAGGGAGACAGGCAACCCGCTCTATCATACTCTGACAGAATCATAGACACTAACAGGGAGACGGACAACTAGCTCTATCATACTCTGTGACAGAATCATAGACACTAACAGGGAGACAGGCAACTAGCTCTATCATACTCTGTGACAGAATCATAGACACTAACAGGGAGACAGGACAACTAGCTCTATCATACTCTGTGACAGAATCATAGACACTAACAGGGAGACAGACAACCAGCTCTATCATACTCTGTGACAGAATCATAGACACTAACAGGAGACAGGACAACTAGCTCTATCATACTCTGTGACAGAATCATAGACACTAACAGGGTGACAGGCAACCAGCTCTATCATACTCTGTGACAGAATCATAGACACTAACAGGGAGACAGGCAACAGCTCTATCATACTCTGTGACAGAATCATAGACACTAACAGGGAGACAGGCAACTAGCTCTTCATATTGTGAAGAATCATAGACCTACAGGGGACAGGCAGTATCATATGTGCGATTGATCATAGACACTAACAGGGAGACAGACAACAGCTCTATCATACTCTGTGACAGATCATAGACACTAACAGGGAGACAGGCAACTAGCTCTATCATATCTGTGACAGAATCATAGACACTAACAGGGAGAGGCAACTAGCTCTATCATACTCTGTGACAGAATCATAGACACTAACAGGGAGATGGACAACTAGCTCTATCATACTCTGTGACAGAATCATAGACACTAACAGGGAGACGGACAACTAGCTCTATCATACTCTGTGACAGAATCATAGACACTAACAGGGAGACGGACAACCAGCTCTATCATACTCTGTGACAGAATCATAGACACTAACAGGGAGACAGGCAACCCTTACTCTATCATACTCTGGACAGATCATGACGCGAACTGGGAGACAGGCAACTAGCTCTTCTAGGTGTGACATTCTCAGAACTAACAGTGAACTGGCAACTCTTATCAAACTCTGTGACAGAATAGGGACACTAACGGGAGTCAGCACTAGCTCTTCATTCCTGAAAATCATAGACACAACAGGGAACAACTAGCTCTACCTCTTGCAAATCATAGACATAACAGGAGGACAGATGCACAGCTCATCATACTCTGTACAGAATCATAGCACAAGGGTCAGCAACTGCCACATCCTGTGAAGAATCAAGACACTACAAGACCAGGCAACCTGTGTCCCGACAGAATCTGACACTAAGAACAAGGCAACAGTCTATCTCACTGTGACGATCATGACGACTAAGGGAACAGAAACAGCACTATCTACTCGACAAATGACACAACAGAACACACCAGCTAAATTCGTGATCAACATAACACTACAGGAGACAGCAACTAGCTCATTCATACTCGTGCAAGACAACAGGAGACAACAGCAACCTGGAACGCACGGGAAGCACGTCTTCACGACCATGACACTAAGGAGAACACATCAACCTGTCCGCACGGGACGGAACCCCGAGAACAGGGCACCTCTATACTCTGGACAGATCTAGGCGTTCACTGATCTGTATACAGCTGAGAATGCAACCTTGAGTTTTCATCTCATCTGTACAGACGACTCTATGCAATTGTGAAGAGAAATCGGTATCTAGTGTCGTCTGCATTACGCAAAGGACATTGCATCAAGTATGCTAACAAGAAGTAACAGACAGTCATCATGCTTAAGGTCACACACGTCATCTGCAAGGAACGCAACAAGCTCGCAACTGGGCCGAAAGCTGGCACTGAAGCTAAAACAGATCTTCGATGAGCTGACGATGGACTGCACGCTCTCAATGAAAAAGAAACCCAGAATGATACAAAAGCGCGACACATATAGTATTCACTCCCATTCATCAAACAAATGATTCTGATCAAACTCACTGTGCCATACTAAAGCAGAATGGAGGAAGCCCATTTTTGCAAGAACGAAAAGAATGCCAGTCTAGCCTGCAACCTGGAGCAAGGAGGTTGGTAGGCACATCTGCCTTTGACCTCATAAAACAGCTGTCGATTTCTGGGAAGGAAAAAACCAGAGCCTTAAAGGCAATGACAGAAGCAGATGAAAGTTCCAGCTGGATATGATTGAGGGGAAACAGAAGAGAACTTCATGAAGCTTCAATTTTCCCTATGTGCAGCAGGTGTCCAATAATTATGTAGTCAAAACATCCTTCACAAGGTTGAGTTGGCCCTGAGGCGTCCAACCACCTTGGAGGTGTGGGTTCGAACCTAGGTGGAGGTAAAAAAAAACAACAACAGAATTGGCGGAAGCAGAGGGACATCCAGGAGTCATGACCTGGATCCAAGCCCCCTTACAGTGTAAGGAGTTTAGACCAAAACACTTGCCTGAGGGGGCCTTCTCTTCCCAGGACCTTCTGCTGTCCATCTTTCCCCAGAGTTTCTTGTTTCTTGCTATCAAAAGCAATGTCCACAAGTGAAAAAGCAAACCAAAAAGACATGAGAGAAATTTTCCTTGTTGATCAGTAATGCACAAACAGGAACAAACTATCACCATATAAATCCAAAATTATTTGGCATGCGATCATGTGAACTATCACCATATAAATCCTATATTATCTAGCATGCAATCAAGTTCAACTTTTCTTAACATTGTTTCCGGGTGTAAAGGAGATAACCTGACAAGACAGGTAGGAATCAATGCCAGTGTCATCACGTATTGCCATTCTGATGGATCTTTACTATCTTATCTTTCAAATCGCCTCTGCACGTACCAGACATTACGCACCTCGCGATCTCTCATACAAAAGCTTCGGATGGTACTAAACCACAATAATAAATCAGCTGCTGAATGTGCATTCAGTTTCACTGTGCCACTGGTTTGGACCTCCCTGCCAGCTGACCACCCTTTCACACTTCAAGTCACAGTTAAAAATTTGCCTGTTCACCTGGGTCTTCTAGTGTTGATACCATACAAGGTAGATCTATTTCTTACTACTTATCATGTGGCATCGCGCAGTCATATACATTTGACCATAGATGTATGTCTATTTGTGTTCAGGCATACTTAGTGTATTTCTGATTGAGCATGTTTTTTAATATGTATTCTGATATGTGTGTGTGATATATGAGTGCCGCTGTATATCTTACTCTCTGTATAAAAAAAAATTGTAAAATGTGTAAAGCACAGTGCGTCCAAATGAAATCAGATAATAGCGATATACAAGACCAATTGATTTATAAAGTTCGCCGAGTTGCCAATCTATGTTCTGCAGATATCTATGACCAACCTTCGCTACTGTCGAAAACCTAATTATGCTGAAAATCTGTAAGTGGAACAATGATACTGTGACGGTACGGTACCCCATGCAGCTACAACAATGTATAAATTCATCTAAGCGATGGGGCACGGTAGCTTTTCCAGGCCGTTCAGGGGTCGCCCTATTTTCTTGACACATCGGGATATTTGAGAAGAAAATATCCCACAATATAGCGCAGCATGTACTGCTGGTGGCAATACACGGTGCCGTACCCATATGCTTCTCTGCGGAACCTCTGGGGCAGTGGCAGAATCGCTTCCATGTACGAATAAAAGGGTACTGCACCAGGCTTTCAT
>JAPXFY010000035.1:32404134-32454134 GCA_030674185.1 Monoplex corrugatus
ACCATACACACATATATACATGATACATGAATGATTACAAGATATCATTATGTTGGTAAGTTAGAAGTTTTGAAGATGAATCATCTGTTGAACAGTATGGCCCTGAACCCTTCAGCATGAATGACACTACTTTCTGTGCTGTACGAATATTGTGCACATTTTTATTTTATTTTATTTTGTTATGTTCAGTTCTGTTTGCAGAATGTATTTCTCTACTGGCTCAACAGACTGCTTGCATCTATCAGAAACTGAAACACTGACATTCGCTTCGTATTTGATGTTGAATGCACTATGTGTCAAACAAGAGCCATCATAATTCAATCAATGTGCAATACGATAAATCTCCTGGAATTTGTCAAGACAGATTCATGACACAAGGACAATTCCATATGTGCTCCACCCAAAATTGTCTGGCAGACTCTTCGCAACCATACATTATTAAAACAGATTAAATCAAAAGTTTCTCGTGAGATGAGATCAAAGAAACTGAGATCAAGGCTGACGTACAACTGAACCAAGCCTGTTTTAATGTATGGTTGCCAAGACTGGACACTAAGGGAAGCCGAAGAAACTAAAATCAATGCAGTAGAAATGTGGCTCTCGTCTATAGACGACTTCTCAGAGTCAAAAGGACAGACAGAAGAACAAACGTTAGCGTGTTAAAGGAACTGAATGTCAGGCGCCAGCTGCTGACAGAGATCAACAAAAGAAAGCTGAAATATTAGGCCGTGCAATCAGAAACACAAAAACAGATCTGATGTCAACGGTCCTGCAGGGGAAAGTTGAGGCGAGGAGAAGAAAGGGACGACACACTCCTTCTATTTCAACAACATTACTGAAGTCTGTGGTCTGGAGATCCAGGAGGGCGCCCACAGATGTCTTAATCGTGTTACCTGGAGAAAAATTGTGACTCGTCAAGTGTGGCTCCTACCGCCGATCCTGGCGAGTGAGAGAGATGAGATGATGATCTCAGTGGCCCATTTCTTACATGCTAAAACGTTTGCGCTGTAAGGGGTGAGGGCGAGAAAAAAGTGTGAAGTCAAACGAACACGAAACGAAGTAGATATTAAGCAGTGTACAATGCTTATTTCACTATAGAACATTGAGTCATCAAAAACGGGGTGTAACTGTAAGACACTCAAGTCTTGTCGAGTCTACTGGTAGGCTTTGATAATAGCCTTTGATATCTATCTGGAAACGGTGCCAGTGGTCACGGCTTTCTGAAAGTTACAGTGATAAGTAGAAGGCGTTGAGGGGTGATCTTTAGTTCTGTCTGATGCTTATATCTGGAAAGGGATCTCGTGGATCCTGGTTCCTGGCAAAGAATTCCAGTAGAAATCTGAGTGAAATTGCACCAACCTCTAGGAAACATATCCACGTGGTTGCCACTAAAAGTATGGACTTCCCTCCTGCGCCTGCTAGAGATCAAGGCAGACAGTTTTGAACATGTAAATCTAAAAGATTGAGCCCAGAGGCTCAAAAGGTTCTTTGTGGAGGGAGTCTACAATGATGAAGGTATCTCAAATTGAAAGCCGTCTATGGTTCTTAACCTCTGTTAGTGCCGCTTATCTGACAGTACCTCTGTGGTGGAAACTGTTGGATAGAAATGGGCCTCACAGCCAGGATATGATCATGGAAAAGGTTGTGCAGCGTCTGTGCTGGTGGACAAGCCCAACTCAGAAGAGAGAGGGGCTAAAAAATATGCAACTTTGACTGGTTGAAGACTATGTGGAAATAAATGTTTTTGAGTACAGCATGCTGCCATTTGGACCATTGTACCATTGACCAAAGATCCGCTGAAGCTCTTCTCTCGCATAGGATTTGGTTAACAGGACGCCAGATGAGAAGAGGCTGGCTTGATTATCAATGTTAGTGTGAGAAACAAGACCCTATGCCTCCATTGCATAGCCTCGATGCGTAGAGGTGAAGGAGTAGTGGGTTTGCTTGATGGATTTCTGATGTCAGCTGACATAGACAGTCTGTGCCAGGGGGAAGTTGTTGAGAAGGTTCGTGACACAGTGACTGCAGGGCCAGTCATCATCATCATCATCATCATTCTCCTGCCCGTGATGGGCGTAGAGGAGAGATGAGAGACACTCTTGAAGCCAGCCGTCGCCAACTGGTCCTGTCCTCCGCCTGTCGCACCAGCGTGGGGCCATCCAACCTGGTCCATTCTTTGATGTTGTCCATCCAGCATTTGGCTTGTCGTCCCCTTCGTCTGCCGCCTCCCAGTGTACCCTGGAGGACCGTTTTGGGCAGTGAGTTGTGGCGTGTGACATGCCCGAACCACGACAGCTTCCTGTTCTTGACTGTTGCCAGGAGGGGTTCTTGTGGGCCTGCGAGTGTTGTTATTTGGCTCCACACAAAGTCGTTTGTCTTCCGATCTTGCCAAGAGATCCCGAGCAAGCGCCTGAAGCATTTAGTTTCAAACGTCTGGATTCTCTTGGTGGTCTCTGCTGTCATGGTCCAGCTCTCGCATCCATACAGCAGGATGGGGAGCACCAGGGACTTGTACAGCTTCATCTTCGATGGAAAGCCGATCTCTCTGCTCTTCCAGATCTTGTTTAGCTTTACCATTGCTGCTGTTGCGATCGCTAGTCTGGTCTTGATTTCTGTTGTAGAGCGACCGTCTTTGGTGAGGGTGGCGCCAAGGTATTTGAAAGCGTCCACTTCTTCAAGCTGTTGCCCGTTCATGTAGATTTCAGCATGGGTGTTGGTTGTGCTGTTGACCAGGACTTTGCTTTTTTCTGTGCTCACTTCCATTCCGTGTGCACCTGCACTTTCTTCCAGTCTCATGGTCAGGTCTTGTAGTTCTTCGTTGCTGCCTCCCATCAGGTCGATGTCATCTGCGAACCTCAGGTTGTTGATGGTTCTTCCTCCGATGGAGACAGTGGAGTGGAAGTCATGGAGGGCTTCACGCATGATGTTCTCCAGGAAGAGATTGAACAGCACGGGAGAGAGTAGGCAGCCTTGACGGACTCCAACTGTGGTCTTGAAGTAGTCCCCTATCTGGTTGTTGAGGAGAACTGCGCTGCTGGCAGTGTTATACAGCGCCTGGATGGTTTGGACGAGACCTTCCTCTATGCCAAACTTTCTTAGCACCTGCCACAAACCCTTATGCCACACCCTGTCGAATGCTTTTTTAAAGTCTATGAAGTTGTGGAACAGGTCTCTCTGATGCTGCAGATGTTTCTCCATCATTATCCGGCAGGTGAAGATCTGTTCTACTGTGCTTCTGCCCGCCCTAAATCCAGCTTGTTCTTCCGCAAGGTGTTCTTCCGCTTCTTTCTTCAGTCGATTCAATATGACTCTGAGCATGATCTTGCTGGTGTGACTAATGAGACTTATTGTTCTGTAGTTCTGGCATTGGCGCATATTTCCCTTTTTGGGCAGGGGGATGATGAGTGATTGAGTCCATTCTGTGGGCCACTGTTTTGTCTCCCAGATCTTCTGACAAATCGATGTTACACGAGTGACCAAATCATTCCCTCCATGTTTGAGCAGCTCTGCTGGGATATTGTCTGCTCCAGGTGATTTCCCTGCTGGTAGGCTGCGGATGGCTTCTTCCACTTCTTCTCTCATCACTGGTAGCGGTGAGGATTCCCTCAATGGTGTTGAGTCCCCCTGAAACAAACTGTCATCTGGCTGTATTGGGTAGTTGTATAGTTCTTGGCAGTACTGCGTCCATCTGTTCAGAACAGCGGAGCTTTCTGTCAGCAGCTCGCCTGAGGTATCCTCGATGACTGACGATCTGTTTTGCTGCGTCTTGGTAAGGTTTTTCAGTGTGGTGAAGGCATGTTTGCTGTTTCCTTTTTTCATGCCTTTCTCGATGTTCTCACACTGGTTGTTGATCCATTGTTCTTTGGCTTCAATCATTTTCTTCTTTACAAGGTTGTTGGTTTTACGATACTGTGCGGCTTCTTCAGGGCTGGAGTTTTTCGTCTTCTTCAGTGATCTTCTGTTGTCGCAGAGGTCAAGGATGTCATTTGAGATCCATGCTTGGTGTTTCTTCCTCTGTCGCCCCAGTACCTCCTCTGCTGTTTCGCGGACTGCCTCACCAAAGTTGTTTGTGAGGTCGTTGATGTCGCTGTCCAGGAAGTTGAGTGCCGCGAACCGCCCCCCGAGCTGTGCCTGGAATGCCTCTTCTATCTCTGGATCTTTTAGCTTTTCCAGGTCAAACTTGATGCGTGGCTGCGCAGCTTGGTACTTCTTTTTCAATTTGATCTTCATTGTGAGCAGCACGAGGTCGTGGTCGCTGCCTATATCAGCTCCAGGGTATGTCCTCGTCTTTGCTTTATTAATGCTTGATTTGAAGCGCCGCGGTGTGAGGACAAAGTCGATCTGGTTGTGAGTCTTTCCGTTCGGCGCATGCCAGGTTGTTCTTCTTGACAGTTTGTGGGGGTAGAGGGTGTTGGCAATGGTGAGCCGTTGGGTGCAGGCAAACTCCAGAAGGCGAAGTCCCCTGTCATTAGTTTCCCCTGTGCCAAATTGACCCACTGTTCCAGCCCAGTTTTTGTAGGCATCTGGGCCGACTTTGGCGTTGAAGTCCCCCTGAACTATGATGATGTCTTTCCTGGGGGCTTTTCCGATGGTGTCTTCTATTTTCTCATAGAATTCTTCAACCACCTGGTCTTCGTGGCTGGTAGTTGGAGCATACACTTGTATGATGGTGATGTTCTTTGGTTTGGCTGACACCCGAATGCTGATGATTCTGCTGTTGACAGGCGTGCAGCTCATGATGCATCCAATGACTTCTTTGCGTACGATGAAAGCTACGCCATTTTCATGTAGTGACTCTTCGCCACTGTACCACATCTTGTGTCCTTCCTCTGTGATTGCTTCTCCGAAGCCTGTCCATCTTACTTCCGATATACCCACAATGTCCCATTGGTAGCGTCTCAGCTCGTGTTCTAGTTCTTTTACTTTGCCGCACTGATAGAGTGTACGGACATTCCAGGTTCCAATGGTAGCTTTTTCCGTTGGCAGTTTGAATGATGTCAGGGCCAGTCACCGGCATTCAAACAAAAGGGGCAACCTCCCCTCCAAATGCAGTACTTTTTACCTAAATACATGTTTGATTTTACACTTACCATGTCTGACTCAACCCCCCCCCCCCACCCCTATCTGTCTCTGCTAGAAGTTGCCATGGTTCCTAATGGGTCTGCAGTTAAGTTGGGCCTTCGAAAAGAGTGAAATGAGGCTTGTTCTGGGTCATTCTGGGTTATGTGCGAGCGCAAGTGACTGTGAGCTAGACCATGATGCTGTGGGCACTGACTTCAATTCATACCAGTATTAGCCGTTTCTGAAATTAGACTGAGACAGGGTGACTGGTGCCACAATGTAAACTGTCAGATATGGTAAGTAGATAGCCTAACATGGGAGAAGAGGGGCAGAATGGTTCAGACGGTCCTCTGCCAGTAATTGAACTCGAGGTTCCAGGGTTCATTCTCCCTTGAGGCCTTGACTTTTCTCATCAGTTTGACCGGAAAATCAAACTGAACGTCTAGCCCTTCGGAAGGGGATGAAAAACAAGTTGGACCTGTGTGCCCTGAGGCTGAGCACATCAAAGATCCCAAGGCCATTGAAATTGTGACAAGAAAAGCATTTTCCTGACTGCCCTGGTATGAAACATTGGAGAGAGAGGTTCATTTCCCAGGTCCCTCCCCTTGAAGGCCAATTAGCCTTCTTGCCTTTTTGAAGTCTTGGGGAAAAAAGGGTAGTGTGGCACTGCAGTGGTGTGCTCTCAACAGAAGAGCGGCCCAAGTTTCACATGGTAAATCCATGAGAAAAAAAAAAGACAAAAAATTGTGAATGAATACTATGATTATAAATAAAACATGTATTTCAGTGAAAGATACTGCTTAATCTTTAAGTTCTGAGAAAATCTATTCAAGCGTCTTCAAGGAGTTTTGATTATATGTCAGTTGTGTTGGGTATTGTTAGTTGCCCGCTAACATGATAGTTAAGAAAGTAATTCACATTTTTCAGATCCTCACACTCGAACGATGCGGCAGTTTCGAATGCAAAAAATAGTGCAATAACTGAATAAGCGGATTGATATTGGATTTATAGACACTTGCATGCACGCAGCCCACCCCGTCACCTCTCTCCCCCCCTCCTACACAGGCACACCACATTGTCATATTGCTCATCATCATAAATCACACACACACACACACACACACACACACACACACACACACACACACACACACACACACACACACCACACACACCACACACACAAACTACATAAGAATCTTTAAGCTTTTTTGTTGATATTTATTGCTATACATTTCTGATTAAATGTGTTTTGATTTTGTTGTTGTAATTGCTGTACATTTCTGTTTATGTGTTCTGGTTTGTGTGGACAGATTCATACATTGAGAGTGATAGTTCATCGGCTTTCACAAAAACCATGACAAATAATCCAACTTGCAAGTCAATTTGACATTTATCACTCCTGTAAACACAGATAATATGATGTTCCATTGTACATAACATCACACGATGTCACAACCTTGTAAAGGAAAGAACCTGAGAAGGAACAGATATTTTACTCAAAATAATGTGAACATGTTAACAGCAGTTTCAGTTGGTACATCTGAAGGTAGGACAGGAAAATCAAACACACTAAATACAAGAAAATTAAAGGAGAAGATTTTGTACATAACTTCACAACAATTCTTTAGTGTGTAAATTTTAAAGCTGTAGCACGGAAGATAAAACACACTTCTGCTGTTTTGAAGACAAGCAGTGTAAAGAGAGATGAGAAAATAATTATGTGAAGCACTCAGGTAATGCCTAATTATGAATGTTTTCATATTAAGGCTCATTTATATGTACATTACTGGAATGTCCACTCATCTCCAACATTTAAGAAATCTCAAAAGCTGAAAATTCTTATTGTTGTGCAAAACAGCTTATGAGTAACTCAAAAGACATGTTCCGAACAAAAACAGGCTATGAAAATGAAAATATTACAAGAGCACATACCAGAACAGCACCCAAATAGTTGTCTGTACATAACTTAACAACAGTCACAACAAAACATTGTATTGTAGCATCTTCTAAAACGCAAACTTCAGCATCAAACTATCTTTCACTTGAAATAAGAACAACCAAAATGCCACACACGACAGTTTCTTTTTCAGTGGATTGTGGCTTGCTGAATTCAGAAAGATCTCTTTAGTACATAACTTCACAACATTCTTAAGGAGAATCTCCCTTTTCTTCAGGAAAGCATACTTGTATCGATTAATTTCCACAAAAACAGGGGTACAAGAGCTCAGGGGATTGTATCAGCATGTTTTGAATACATTTGGGATTGATGATGAGGGTGTTAAACTGGCTGTTCTATAGAACGTTCATAACTTAACATACCAGTTCATAACTTCACAACAGTCACAACATAATATTGTACTAAACATTCCTCTAAAAAGCAAAAGATGGCATCAACCATCTGTCATTTGAGATAATAAGAACCAAATGTCACATATGATAATCGCTTTCTTTTTAAGTGAATTGTGATTTCCTAAAATCAGTAAAGATCTCTTTAGTACATGATTTCACAATATTCTGAGAGAATCTACCTTTTCTTCAGAAAAAATGCAAATATATTGATAATTTTTTTTTATAAAAACAGTTAAAAAGAAGCTACAGGGGATTGCATCTGCATATTTTGAATACATGTGGGATGGATGAAATGCGTTGTTTTCTATAAAATGTTCATAACTTCACATACAGAAAACAACATCTTTTGCAACACTGCACACTTAAAAGCATAAGCCACTGTGTGTTATATCGATAAGATTTACTTAAAACTGTACCAACAGGCTATTAACAAACTATAGAGTCAATAGCAGTTATGTGTTTGTAATAAAAGCATCCACTAGAATTTCTTTCTTTGTTCATAACATCACAACAGATGATTATACTGCATTTTTGTGTGAGGTTATGTACATCATGCAAGTTGCTGGCAGATTTTAAGGCATAAAGTATTTCAATTCAGAATTCTCAAAAATAACAGTATTGACCTGCAGAAGGCATTTTAACAGATTTTACATTAGTATTACAAAATTTAACATCAATACCATGTGTTCATAACTTCACAAAATCCAGACCATGCAGATGCTGATGTGATGTCATGTACATCATGAAAAGTATACTGTCCCACAGTGCTAAACAATAATGATTTATTATTCATGACATTCATATTATTATTATTATTATTATTATTAGTAGTAGTAGTAGTAGTAGTAGTGTAAGAACATGTATGAAATCAGTGTCTGATTCCAGTGGTGACGACATGACTTTAAAAAGAAAGGCCTCAGTCAGCGTATGCACCAAACACAAAAGTTCTAGAGAAGCCTGAACTCCTTGTGTGTCTGAAAGATGTAAGGCTTCAGAACATGTTTTCATGACTAGTCTCTGTTTGAATGGGGACTATTATTGACTGGAAGGTTGTGGGTTCAAATCCCATCAGTCCTGTCAAAACCTTTGTGGGGTGTTTCGACCCCAGTTGGCTCCTACCCAGAGCGGAGCATGCTATGAGCTCATTGGGAAGATCAAGACCCACATAGTGGAGTGTCATCTACTTCAAGGTTGTAACATAGAGGGTGTTGTTCAAATCTCATGACCAGCACCACAGGTGTTTGTATCTCTCTGGTTGACAACAGGATGTATTATGAAGTGTAGAGTGCATCTCTACATCTGTCACTTGGTTTCAATCCAGAATGGAACTCTGTAGCATCATGATCATCATCTTAATCATCATTCATCATAAAAGCATTGTGAAAAATTGTATGATTCAGAAATGGGACAGGAAAATAAAATTAAAATTTAAAAACCTGATTGAATAACATAATGGAAATGGTGTTATTCTCAACTTTTATGGTTTCTTTTCAAGTTAAAAAAAAAAAAAAAGCCTTGGTCGGTTACATATCATAAAGAAGATTTCTAGAGAAGCTTGAACTCTTTATGAGTCTGAATGATGTCATCAGGTTGTTCTTTGACTAACTGTTCCAGAGACACAGCACCACAAGCACTGTTGACCTGGTTACCATTCCGCTCCACCTTCAAGCCATCTGCAGGCTTATGGGGTGTGACATACTCTACACGGATGTTGTCACGTGATGACACGGAGGGGCACTGTGGGAAATAGTTGTAGGGGAGGAGGAAGAAGGACAGATGGCCTCCCACAGTGGGGGTGACAGGGATGTCTTCTGTATGGGGGATGTGCTGGGTCCCAAGTGTGATCCAGAACACCAAGTCCTGAGACAGGAAAATCACAATGAAAAATTGGAACAAGTAAGCAACAAAGCAACCACCTACCCAGCTAAACAACCAGCTCTCTGAACGTCTGTCAGTCTCTGTCTCTCTCTGTTACATGCGATTACATCTCAAACTCAACCGGCCAATGGCTGGTTGATATCTTCGATTACATGGCAGACATCTTATATATGCATATGTATGAACTATGACCTGAGAGAACGGAGTCACATGATCACAGCCTAAAATTAATATCCACCACATGCGTGGCATCATATCTCGAATATGTACATATCCTGCCTTATCTCCTGGTAATTCTGGAAGCGCATCTTTCCTGCGTGATTGCGTCCCGTTGTTCCAACAGCTACTATCTATCTGTCCCACATTTTTCACACTATTTCCTGAGCAGTTTTGTCCAGAGTGATGGTAAAGAAGAGTTCAACACGCCACTTTTGATCATGTGACTCTGTTCCTTCAGGTCATGGTTGATACATGTGCATAAGCAAGATGTCTACTGCATCAACCAAAATATCAAAAATGTTTACTAGGATTTGTTCCACAAATGTCTTGATCAAAATTCCAAGTGAACCTACACCATCTGACTAAACTTCCAAGCTCCAATTCCTAGAACTGACATGTTAAATCGAGTCTTTGGTACTCTTGATAGCATAGTCTGGAGTACTTTACTACCTAATCGAAAACCCATAAAACACGGCAGCATTCAAGAGAGACCTGTGACATTTCACGGATATATGAAAAGCAAAACAATGATGGCAGCATTCAAGAGAGACCTTTTGGACATTTCACAAATATACAAAAAGCAACATCATTATGGCAGTATTCAAGAGAGACCCTCTGTGACATGTCACAAATATACTAGAAGCAGAATGAATAAAACAAAAACCACCCTGAATCTATGTAGTATATGCTAAAGTCTGTTAATAGGTTTTTTTTACTTACTTGATTTATTGTACCGTTAAATGGCTAGGTTCTATGATATCTTTCGTAAGAGGCAATCGTGTACTTTTGTGTGAGTTCTATCTGTTTCCATGAAATTTACTCTTGGACTAATAACACTGTTGATGATTATAGTATAGGTGATTATTCCTACATATTATAACTTTTACTTTTACCCCACCCCCCCACCCCCCCAAAAAAATCCAATATTGTTTTCATGTTTTAAGTTACTATTGTTCATTTGTATAGATATAGAATCTCTGTAAATATATACTTGGTATTATTTTAAACCCTCTGTAGATGAAGGCTAGATATGTAAAAACATTAATATGATTATGCTGTTACACTTAACAGTAAAATGTGTTCTTGTTTTATGTCTTGTCTTTCTCCCTCCCTCTCCTTTGCAGTTATGTTCCAATAATTTTTGTGCACAGTGCTTTCAACTCTTTAGGTTACTTCATGATTTTCTTACTTACCGTTCTGCACTTTGATGTCTTTGTGTTGCAAGGATTTCTTTTCCATTGTATGTGTTGTGATACATTGTGCTTTTGTGTGTTGGCTTGGTCGTTGTCCCTTAATTTTACTGATGGTTGTATTTTGTATGTGAGCACATTGTAAGCTTTACTTGTTGCTGCTCAGTACACAATGTACGTACTATTGTATCTCCACAAATTTCAATGAATATAACATACTGAAACCAAAACTTGAACAAACGAACATGCTCATACACAGTAGATATACACATAAAACACCTGGCTCCATTATGTTTTGTTTCGCTGTGTTGAACTGTAGATTATGTTTGATATTGCTGTGAATGTAGACACAACAAATTGCCATGTGAAATGCGGAGTTATCGTCCCCGGACAGAGGAAACCATGGCAAATAGCACTAGCCATTTTGTGTTCCCTCTTCTTCTCCCTCTCCCCAATCCCCTGTCCCCTCCTCTTTTACTCTGTCATTTTAGTCATCTTTAGTATCAGTTAACTTTCGCAAGAAAAAAAATTCATTCATTAAAGTGGATTCTTAATAATAATATATGAATAGATAATAATGATAATAATAATAGTAATAATGATAATGACATTTCTAAGGCGCCAAATCTTGATTCAAGACATTCTCTTTCCTTGTTCACCATAGCATTCACCCAACTATGCCCAGAACTCCAGGGCACAAAGCACACACACAGTGAGACTGATCTAACCTTGTCCGAAATAATCTCTCACCTTATCCTAGATAACCTTTATTACCTTGTCCTTAATAACCTTTCTTACCTTGGCCTTCCCCCTGTGGGGATGCCGCGGACTCTTTCCACATAAATAGTATCCCCACCTTCTGGAAATTCTGTGCTAGAAATTTCCTCTTTTCTGTCACTCTCTTTGCTTCTGCTGTGCTCCTTTGCTTTCTGTCATTTCTTCCTATCATTTTCTGCCTTGCTGGTCCATTCACCTGTATGTGTTCAATAAAGTCTTAATACTTTCACTTTGGATTGATAATTTGGTACATGTACTATGTGTATTTTTGGCTCTAGGGAAATGAGATATGCGGGAGCAATTTTAGGTAATTTAGGCTTGTCTAAATTTGTATTCAGGTATGTTTATTTAAATTCCCTGTGCGATAAGTTGGAGGGAATGGTCGGCGCCAGGGGCATGTCCTTAGATTATGTGCGCGAATGCGTTGACGTGTACTTAATTTGTTGTTCCTTTATTTTCTGTTGGAAGTACTGTGTGCATATTGAAATGGTTATAGCCCTGATGTGGCTGTGTGCGGTCGGCTGGGCTTTAAGCAACAATAAGAATGAAATAAAAAAAACCCTTGTCCTCAGTGATTTATCTTACCTTGTCCTCAGTGACCTGTCTTACCTTGTCCTCAATGACCTGTCTTACCTTGTCCTCAATGACTGTCTTACCTTGTCCTCAATGACCTGTCTTACCTTGTCCTCAATGACCTGTCTTACCTTGTCCTCAATGACCTGTCTTACCTTGTCCTCAATGACCTGTCACCTTGTCCTCAATGACCTGTCTTACCTTGTCCTCAATGACCTGTCTTACCTTGTCCTCAATGACCTGTCTTACCTCGTCCTCAATGCTGTCATCACCAATGAAACTGCTGAAATTGGTGACAGGGTCCAGGCTGTCAAACATGGCGTAAGGCGAGCTGCTGACCAGTTCCTCGTCATTCTGCACAGTGACGGCCATTTGCTGGCGGGCCCAAGGGATGGTCACCTCGTTGTCCTCGCCCTCGGGCAGCAGCTGCTTGATCATGCCAGCCATGTAGATCCTGGGGGAATGCGTTATGATGATGTGAGTTGGTTGCTTTGGTTGGTTTGTCCTTTGTTACTGTGTGTGTGTGTGTGTGTGTGTGTGTGTGTGTGTGTGTGTGTGTGTGTGTGTGTGCGTGCGTGCGTGTATGTGTGTGCGCGTGTACGTTTGTATGTATGTATGTGTATTTATGCTTGTACATGTTGGTATGTTTGTTCCGTCTGTGTGCTTGTTCGCTTTGTATGTTGCTTTATTTGATTCTATGTATATTTGCTTGTTTGTATGTGTGTGTGTTGTTTATTAGCATCTTTATTTGTTGAGATCATTGTATGTATGTTCATATGGAAAGACTTAACATTGGTATTTTAGGACTAGGGGAAGTGAGATGGAAGGGGGCAGGCATGATAACATCAGCAGAATACACAATGATATACTCTGGTGGTAACTCACGTGAAAGAGGAGTAGGCATCATGATGGACAAAGACAAATCAAAAGCAGTTAAGGGATACTGGGCTGTGTCCGACAGAGTTTTGCTGGTCAAGTTGGGAGGCAAACCTTTTGATTTCAACACCATTCAGGTGTATGCACCAACATCCGCAAGTACTCAGGAAGACATCGACAACTTCTACGAAGTATTAGAGATGGCCCAAGTCCAATGTAAATCACAAGAAGTTACTGTAATAATGGGAGATTTTAATGCTAAAGTGGAACAGGATAGGGTGGAGGATATAGCTGGACCTCATGGCCTTGGTACGCAAAATGAAAGGGGTGAGAAACTTGTAGAATGGGCACAGATGAATGAGTTTATAATAGGAAACACCTGCTTTGAGCAACCTAATAGAAGAAAATGGACTTGGATGAGTCCAGGAGATAATACCAAAAATCAGATTGACTACATCCTGATCAACAAAAGATTTAGAAATTCTTTACTGTCTGCAAAAACACTACCAGGCGCAGACTGCAACAGTGACCACAATCCTGTAGTGGGAAGATTAAGGCTGAAATTAAAGAAAAGGAAACAGACCAAAAGCAACATCAAACTAAATCATGGCCTCTTAGAGACAGATGAAGTGATACGTAAACAATTTAATGTACATGTTCAAAACAGATTCAGTGCTCTGGAAGACGTTGGTGACAGTGAGGAACAATGGACAAAGTTGAGGAATTCGATAAATGAAGCTTGTGAGGAAATCCCTAAGGCAGAGATAGAAAAGCAAAAAAGAACTGGATGACTAATGAAATTTTGGGCTTGATGGAGGAAAGGAGGAAGGCAAAGAGAAATGAGGAGATCTACAGGAAGATAAACAAGGAGATCAGGAATAGGTGCAATGAAGCTAAAGAAGCTTGGCTGAAAACAAAGTGCAAAAAAATGGAAGACCGACACAAAATGGATCCTCAGGGTATGTACAGACGAATTGAAGAAATGGTCCACAGAAAAAATACATGCACATCAACTGGTTGCTTGAAATCGAAAGATGGCACGCTTATCATGGAAAAAAACAAAATATTAGACAGATGGGGAGAGTACATTAAAGACCTTTTTGATGATGACAGAAACGAAGAACACATAATGGAAAAGAACTTTGAAGGACCACCCCTAATGAAAGATGAAGTTAGAGCAGCACTGGGAGAGATGAAACAGGGAAAAGCCCAGGACCAGATAACATTACTACAGAGATGATTGAAGCCCTGGAGAAATTTGGCATAGAAAAAAATAACAGTCCTAAATGAAATTTACGACACTGGAAAAATCCCCAAAGATATGTCAAAATCAATTTTCATTGCACTTCCAAAGAAGACAGGGGCTATAGAATGCGAACTCCATCGCACAATCAGTTTGATGAGCCATGTATCAAAAATCCTGTTAAGAATAATCATGATGAGGACAAGGGATAGAATCAAAAGAGAAGTAGCAGAAGAATGGTGCGGATTTGTGGAAGGGAAAGGAACAATTAATGCCATATACATCCTAAGAACTATCATAGAGAGGTCAAATGAGATGAATAAGGATTTGTATTTATGCTTTGTTGACTACACCAAGGCTTTCGATCGGGTAAGACATGAGGAATTGATCAACCAACTGGAGAGACTCAATGTTGATGGAAAAGATCTACGAATAATCAGAAATATGTACTGGGAACAAACAGCTGCAATGAGAATAGAAAACAATGTAAGCTCTTTCCAAAATATCAAAAGAAGAGTCAGACAGGGTTGTGTTTTGTCACCAGATCTGTTTTCACTTTACAGCGAAAACATCATGAGAAACCTAGAAGAAGACCCCGGATTAAAGGTTGGAGGGAAAATGATAAACAACATTCGATATGCAGATGACACCGTGCAAATTGCAGAAAATGAAAAGAGACCTACAAAACCTTGTGAATATACTAGAAATAGAAAGCAAAGGAAAGGGGCTGGAACTAAACAGCAGCAAGACTGAAGTCATGGTGATCAGTAAAAAACATGAAATCCCTTCATGCAGAATAACAGCAAATGGCACAACCTTGACACAGGTTGATAAATTCAAATACGTGGGAACGATCATTTCATCAGACGGCAGATGCACATCAGAAATAGCCGGCAGAATCGGCCAAGCCAAAACAGCATTCAAGAAGATGACAAGCATTCTTACCAACAAATGCCTGTCAATTAACATCAGGAAGACTGTTCTTGAATGTTATATAAAACCAGTACTGTTGCACGGATGCGAGGCGTGGACAGTCAACAAACAAAGCCAGAACAAGATTGAGGCAGCTGAGATGTGGTTTCTAAGAAGAATGTTGAGAGTTCCATGGACAGCAAAGAAAACAAACGAGACAGTCTTGATGGAGGTAGACACAAGTAGATCACTCATAAGGAAGATTAGGAAAAGACAAGCAACATTTATAGGCCATTTTATGAGGAAGGGGGATTTGGAGCACCTGGTCACAATGGGAAAGCTGGAGGGAAAGAGAGCACCAGGTAGACCCAGGGAGAAAATGCTGGACAGACTTGCAGAGTGGCTGGGGATGAGGAGGGTGGGGGAGATGCTTGGGGCAACAAGAGATAGAGACAGATGGAAGTCCATGATCGCCAACGCCATGCGGCAGGGCACCTGATGATGATGATGTTCATATGCTTGTATGTTTCTTAATTTGTTGGTACGATGTTTGTTTATTTGTTGTTATGTTTGCATGTGTGTTTTTTCATGTGTTTGTATGTTTGTGCGTTTGTTTGTTTGCGTACTTGTTTATTTATTCATGTTTGTTTCACATTTATTTGTTTGTGTGCCTGTTTGTTTGTATCTAGATTTCATTGTATGTTTGTTTTTATGTTTATTTGTATGTTTGATTCTCGTCGGTCAGTGCATTATCGTTTTATAGAAATAGTGTTTGTTGTTTTACTTTTTTGTTTATATTTCTTTGTATGTTTGTTTTTATGTTTTTATGTGCAATTATTTATTTGTATATTTGATTCTCGTCGGTCAGTGCATTATTGTTTTATAGAAATAGTGTTTGTTGTTTTTCTTTTTTTCCCTGCTGACCTTCCTTCTGTGCCATCTCAGTGGCATTGGTCCCATGCTATTCATTCTGGCTCCTAGGCATACCACCAATCCCACATTCATTCCGTTGAAATCCCAGTGCCAGGAAACCCACAGGCGCCAGAGATGTCAAGCAACCTTTTTGATGATGGTCTCTTTTACAAGCACTGTTCTTATTTTGGTTTTGTTTTTGCATCCGAGCCACGGAGGTCCAGTGGAACTCCCATAGGGGATGCCAGGAGCTCTTTCAGTAAAACTTCTATCCCCACCTTCTAAAAATTCTGTGCAAGAAATTTCCTCTTTTCTGTCACTGTCTTTGTTTCTGCCTTGTTCCTTTGCTTTCTATCATTTTTTTTTCATATCATTTTCTGCCTTGCTGGTCCATTCACCTGTATGTGTTCAATATTCACCTGTATGTGTTGGATGAAGTCTTACATCGGTAGTTGGATACATGTGTCGAGTGCATTTTTGGCTCTAGGGAGATGAGATACGCGGAAGCAATTTTAGGTAATTCAGGCCCGTTTTTGTATACGTTTTGGTGTCCTTAGGTATGCTTAAATTTGTATTCAGGTGTGCTTTTTTAAATCCTGTGTGTAATGATTTGGACGGAGTGGTTAATCAATGCCAGGGGCATCTCCTTAGATTATGTGCGCAAATGCATTGCATTGATATGTATACTTAATTTTCTTTTTTTTTACGGTTGAAGTTTTTGTATGTTTTGAAGCTGTTATAGCCCTGATATGGCCCTACCTAGTCGGCTGTAAGAATAACAATAGGTCCAGTGGAGGAGGTAGGAGTGGGGGTGGGGAGAAGAGAAATCCAACCAAATTTTTTTTCAAGAAAGCAAAACCCAAACAGAAGCAGTGGCAGATGGTAGAAAAGTATACAACACAGTATTTACCTGTAAGCTCTAGGTGCGTTGAATTCAGTCGTCTTCATATTGTTGTGCACAATGTGGTACTTGGGCTGGTCAAAATTGAACTTGTACACAGCCTCGCGCTCAGTGCGGCGAGGTTGACGGTCATACCGAATCTGTCGGTATGTAGCTGAGGGGCCCATCTGAAAAGGTCATAGGTCAAGGTCAGGGTTGACAAATACTCTCCGGAATGATCTGGGGATGTGTGTGCGTGGTGGAATCGTTTCAATAGGACGTTGAAGAACTCATGAATACTGACAAGCATTGTAAGCAAGCAACTTTTCTGGGTCACCTATGTCATTTGGCAAACTTGTTTAATTAAACCAATCTTAATTAGTAGTTCACTAATTTTTGACAGACCTGGTGAAAAAAGAAAGTTACGTAAGTTCTGAGCTTCAGTTTCTTAAAGTGACGTGTGTGCGTTGACGCCACAAATGACATGTTATGAAGATCCAAAGATGATATGACTAAGCTGTAAGTCTGCACGTATGCCCTCTACGCTGTAAAGGTCTTGAGATAGACAGAAACAATTGTGTACACAATATGAGCTATAGTGGTACAGGTAGTCAGTGTGTGATTCTCTTTTCTTAAAGATAGGACCAATGCATCAACTCAAAAGTGTAAATACTACATGAAAAAGAAATGCACTATATTCATCTTAGCACATGTCATAACAATAATGAACAAGACATCTGCCGTTTTCTCTGATTTTTATTTTTTGTAAACATTTAGCATTGTCTCGGATGCATGTGTATGTGCCCACACTGTGCTGTTGGTATGTTGGTCTGTCTTCATTGAGTGTGCATGCAGGTTGTTTTCAGTTTCATTTTCACGTTCAGTTTATCAAGATGGCGTTTCTGTTCAATGGAATAAATTCACACATGCACTGACACCAAAGATGCCACATGGTGGAGAGGATCCAAAATGATAATGATATAGGCTGTATATACCTGTACATGAACCCTATGTACTGTATTGTAAGGTCTTGTTTTTTTCTGTTTCTATAAGCCAGCGGACACAGAATGACATACAGGATCATTAACATGCTTATTTGATGTTTGTGTGTATACACATGAAAGGGGTTTATGCAATAACTGGTCTGAACACGCATTGACCAAGGAAATCAGAACAGTCTCCATCCTAAACCCACCAGGCAGGAGGTACCCAGGCTGAATGGAACTCAGACCACCATTTTTTTTTTAAATAAGGTGACTTAATGCCTTGTCTGTCATGTCCATCATTAACTCTTTGGAGACGCGCCCTAAAATGGCTGCTGAAACTCTCGAGACGCACAGTTTTTGGTAATTTTTAAAAAATCATGGAGAATATCCAATGACAATAAACCTATCCTGTTATATATGTTTTAAAAGGTCATTATGTCTACTTTGTAACTTTGCAGACCGCTTGTTTAAGCATGCTTTCATATTTTTCTGGTTTACCATTGAAAAAGGTATACAAATAGCAAAAAAAGAAAAGTTCCGGATGTACACACACATGACTTATCAAACTGCTGCTTGTAGTACATTAAATATCCATGTCACAAAACTGCACTTAACATGTCACACGATATACATTCTTCATTGGAAGCCACTATGAGTTCTGCTTTTATGAATACTTCGTCCCAAAAATGATTAAATACAGGCGCAGAGTCTTTTGACTCTTCGAAATTTCTTTGTTTCGGGTACCGCGAAAACAAGCCAAAAATAGAGTTCCAAGGGTCCCTATGGTCAAAGGGAAAAAAATCTACTTAGAAAAATGGTGTCAGTATAATCTCCCTTATTACAGTAACACGTAGTCTCGGCAAAAACCACGTAACATGTCCGCAGCTATAGCTGCGGAGCGTCACAGTCAAGACACGGAGCTCCGCAGCGATAGCTGTGGAGCGTCGCCATCGAGTAAACTGGTTTGGACCTTTGGATGTTCAACAGGGTACACGCACTTACAAGGCAGAAAAACCACTCTTTAGCTTCCACATACAGGAAGGGGCAGGGTGTAGAGAGCAAAATGTAGTTAAATCTGCCCGTACTTGCATAAGGAAGCTAAACTGCCAGCTGTTTCTGATGTGTAAATGTGTCTTTATGTTGTTTTTGTACCCTGTCGAACACCTGACGGTTGAAACCGGAAGGTATCTTGTAAATAAACTGTTTAACGTTAAGTCTTGACAGGTGAATACAGTACATTTCTTTCTTCATATCCATTTCTCGTCTCGTATGCAGTCATTCTTTTTTTATATTTTCCTTCTCAAAAGTACAGGTTCAAACCAGGCAATCCAGTTTTAATACCCTAAGGTCTTGCCTGTGAAGCAAGTTAGTGGACAGGACTGCACTTTTTTAATATGTGATTATACTGATGCTTTGGTGTTTTTGTTTTGCATTTGTACGCATTACTTGTTTTAAAATAAATTTTAAAAACGCTTGACAGAAAAAAGGTTGGTTGGCTCTGTGGATAGAGTAGTAGATTCAAGATCTGATGTCTTTGAGTGTGATCCCAACCTACAACATACAAACTGGCCAGTTCGCTGCTCATCCTCACAATCAGTGGTTACATGCCAGTTGGTCTGTCTGAAAAGGAATGAATGTGATTGGAAACACTCGAAATGATCCAGTCGTTCTGGTGGTGTCAGCTTAAGTGTGTTTAGGTCCCGTTCTTCATCTGCCTCTGACCTGTCTCAAAGGCACAGTTTCGTAAGACATGTCCAGGGTCTCGTAGCGGTTGGAAGTGCCCCCAATGTCCAGGTCAGCTTTGAAGTGAAACATGTGCTGGTGGATGTTGCCGATGATGTTGTGGTCCAGGCGAAACCCGTATGGTAGCTCCTCATCCCGGTAAAAGGTGGCCAGAATGTACCCAGTGGAGATAACCCGTGTCTCTATTGCCCCGCTCTGTTGGCACAGTTGGAGAGAGTGAGTTAGTGATGATACAAAATGATAATAATCATAGATAATAATGATGATGATGATAATGATAATAATAATAATAATAATAATAATAATAATAATAATATATATAATAATAATAATATAATAAATAATAATCAACAATAATAATGGTCATAAAGTGTGATGATAAAATAATAATCACAAATATTGATGACGACGACGATAATAATTATTAATAATAACAATAATTTGTAATGCTGATTATAAAACAATAATAATTATAATGATGGTAAGAAAATTTGAGAGGGTCATTTAGTTTTGACAGTAATATCATTTAGTTTAGACAATAATAATAAGAGCAACAACAGTAATAACAATAATAATAATAATAATGACAATAATAAGAATAATGATGTTGATGATGACAATGAAGATAATAATGATGATAATATCAAAATGATAATAGCAATGATAAAAACAACAGTACTAATGAATTCTTTAAAGGGTGAAATCCAGTTAATCTTTATTTTTTCCTGTTCCAATTCTTGTGCCACATTAATGATCACAGACTCTTTTCATAGTGCCATGATGATGATCGTCGGGTTGATAGTCAGGATGCTATGAAGTTCCATTTAGATTGAAAGTGCGTGACACCCCCCTCCACCCCACCCCCTGTCTCTGTCTTGTCTCTTTGTCTGTCTGTCCTCTCTGTTGGTCTGTCTTGTCTCCCTGTGTCTCTCTTTCTCTCTGTCTCAGTCTCTCTGTCTCTGTCTGTCTGTCTCTTATCTCTGTCTCTCTTCAACATACATTGGTGCAGATCTGCCAGGGCCTAAACCCCTTGGGGTGTGTGTGTGTTGTGTGTGTGTGTGTGCGCGTGTCTGCGTGTGTGCGTGCGAGTGTGTGCGTGCGTGTGTGTGTGTGTGTATGCATGCAGAATCTCAAATACTCATGTTAAAAATCACGCAAGTCATGTCAATGTTGAGTTAAGGAAACAAAACACATTCAGAAAATCACAAGTTTAAAAAAAAAAAAAAAAAAGCTTTTAGTTTTAGTTTACTAATAACTTGTACCGTTGGAAAATACAGTATCATGATTGTACTTGTCTCTTTCATCATCACCATGACACACACAGAAGGAAATCGTAACACTACGACATAATGATAAACCACCTGCTCACCCAAACCAAAACAAATGACCAAAACATCCAACAGTCCTGACCTGATGGAAGATGAAATCAACGATGTAATCATAATTGACGATGGTGAGGATGGAACGGACGGTAAGTACCGAGTCCGCCATCCCCCCGTAGAATGCCCCCTGGTCACGAGCGTAAGAGAGGTGCCTTCTCAGTGGCACACCGGTGTCTTGCTCGAAGACACAGACAGCACGTGCCAGAGTGGTTGGCTGCTCCATACCCTCCCCCAGGAAAGAAACGTTGAGGAACGTGGCTGCCTCGGGACAGTCCGCGCCGGGGATGAGAGATTTGGAGTGGGTGCCTGGATCAGTAAATCCATTCGTGTAGAGCGAACGGTTTGTGTCAAAGTTTGATTGATTTTGATAAAATTTTCACGTCGATACCCACCACCTCAAGTGATATGGCCAAGGGGATAACCATCCCAGGGAAGTTGGGGAAGGGTGACTTATCTAATCCTATACTGACACCACCAGAACAACAATGTTGTTAAGATGGGACAGTGAGAAGGCCAGTTTTAATGTAGCACACCCGGGACTGTCAAAGTAGTTTGGTCTGTGTTAAAGTTAGCTTGTCCTGGTTTAGCAGGGTAGGGGAGTATGTGGATGTGTTGCCACGTCCACACATTAACCCTTTGACTGCCGTACCCAATCCACCGCCTGCAAAAACTTAACCCTTTGACTCCCTCATCCTATCCACCAGCTTCCTGCAGGAAGCTGGTGGATAGGGTAAATGAGTCAAATGATGAAATTTTTGCTTTGCTATCACTGATGACGATGCAGGATGCAAGTGGATAATGTGAGGGAGTTCAAGGATTAATGCTGTATAAGGTATAAGTATAGTCTTTACACTTGCAGTATGAATATTGCTAGTTTAAAAAAAAAAGTCATAACAATAATAAAAAAGATAATAAAAAGGCAGATGGGAAAGAAATATTAAATTGCGAAGGCCTGTATAATTCAACGAAAAGTAAATTGTACAAATCTGGAGTATAATGAAAAAAAAAAAAGGTTTGATTGCGAGAAAGATTAAATGTCTATGACATGCGTTAGAGGAGCAATAAATAATCTTAGTGTTTATAACAGTAGCAAATAAATTCAAACAAACAAACAAACAAAAAGGCCGTATTGATTATTATAGAAAATGAAATCAAAACAAAGAAATTCAGTATTGATAACAAATGGAAATACAAATCAAAAACAAAAAATTCAGTATTGACAACTAGTGGAAATACAGTTTAACAGAAAGAATTTCAATGTTGATGACTATAAGAAAGAAAAAAGAAAGAATTTCAGTGTTGATTTTTATCGGAAATAAAATTGAACAAAAATGTTGAGGTTGAGAATGAGAACTATAAGAAATAAAATCAAACTGAAAGAATCAATATTCATGATTATAGAAATAACGTTTAACAGAATTTCAGTGCTGTCAACTACAGGCAATAAAATCAGACATACAGAATTTCTGTTTTGATGATTATAGGAAGTAAAATTAAAAACAAACAGAATTTCAATATTGATCATTACAGGAAATAAAAACAAAGAATTTCAGTGTTAATGAGCATAGGAAATAATAACAAAGAATTTTAAATGTTGATAACTAGAGAAAATACAATAAAACAGAAATACGAGAAATGAAATAAGAGAAAATTATAATCACAATAACGATGATAGTAATAATGATAGTAGTAGTAGTAGTCATAATGATAACAACAATCATGAAAACAATAATATAACGATAACAATGATTATGATGATAATAACAATAACAAAATAATAATAGTAACAGCAATGACAGCAACATCACCACCAACAGCAATAATGATAATATTGAAAATACAAAAAATATAAAAGTATGGTTAAAAAAAACATGAGAACAAAACAAAATTAAAACAAGAAATAAAGAACAGGAGCCAAGATATAAGAGGGAAAATGGTGACAGAGCCCAGCTAACAACAAGGAATTCCTGAACAGAGGAAACCCTTGATAACACAACGAAACAAAACAAAAGAGGGAAAATGGCGACAGAGCCCAGCTAACAACAAGGAATTCCTGAACAGAGGAAACCCTTGGTAACGCAACGAAACAAAACAAAAGAGGGAAAATGGCGACAGAGCCCAGCTAACAACAAGGAATTCCTGAACAGAGGAAACCCTTGGTAACGCAACGAAACAAAACAAAAGAGGGAAAATGGCGACAGAGCCCAGCTAACAACAAGGAATTCCTGAACAGAGGAAACCCTTGGTAACGCAACTAAACAAAACAAAAGAGGGAAAATGGCGACAGAGCCCAGCTAACAAGAAGGAATTCCTGAACAGAGGAAACCCTTGGTAACACAACGAAACAAAACAAAAGAGGGAAAATGGCGACAGAGCCCAGCTAACAAGAAGGAATTCCTGAACAGAGGAAACCCTTGGTAACACAACGAAACAAAACAAAAGAGGGAAAATGGCGACAGAGCCCAGCTAACAACAAGGAATTCCTGAACAGAGGAAACCCTTGATAACACAACGAAACAAAACAAAAGAGGGAAAATGGCGACAGAGCCCAGCTAACAACAAGGAATTCCTGAACAGAGGAAACCCTTGGTAACACAACGAAACAAAACAAAAGAGGGAAAATGGCGACAGAGCCCAGCTAACAACAAGGAATTCCTGAACAGAGGAAACCCTTGGTAACGCAACGAAACAAAACAAGGGGGATGAATTTTAACAGAACGTATATAATAAGAAAGAATCAGCAGAACACGACAAAAAGTTAATGACAGAACGTGCAAAACAAGAATGAAAGAATCAGCAGAACATGGATCATGATAACAGAAATTGATATCAGTATGAACGTGTTTAACGAAACAGAAAGAATTAACAGAACATAGATGACAGTAACAGAAATTATTGACAGGATAAACATGCAAAACGAGGTAGGACGAATCAACAGAACATGATCAGTGGAACCTCCCATCTTTCCGAAAAAAAGAGAAACATGTATGAACGTGTATAATGAGAACTAAAGAACCAACACAACATCGATAATGAGGGGAAAACAAATAACAGTAAGATCTTGGATAACAATACAGAAAAAATCAAAAGAACATGGATATTGACAACAAACAAACAAACAAAAATCAAATGACAGTGTAATGATAAAGAAAGAATCCACATAATATGGACAAAGACGGCTAAAAATAATAATCGTATCATCATCATCAGGTGCCTTGCCGCATGGCGTTGGCGATCATGGACTTCCATCTGCCTCTATCTCTTGTTGCCCCAAGCATCTCCTCCACCCTCCTCGTCTTCAGCCACTCCGCAAGTCCGTCTAGCATTTTCTCCCTGGGTCTACCTGGTGCTCTCTTTCCCTCCAGCTTTCCCGTTGTGACCAGTTGCTCCTAAGCCCCCTTCCTCATAAAATGGCTTATAAATGTTGCCTGTCTTTTCCTAATCTTCCTTATGAATAATCTACTTGAATAATCATATAAACTAGGATAATGAGAAATACATTGTTAATCAGAAGAATGGTATTTCTTCCGATCATTATGATCCATAAAGTGGTTTTATCTTGGCATGTGGATTGATACTCAGTGTTGAATTACTTTATGAAACGGGCTGATTTTTACTGGAATTTTTAGACTGATCTCCTTCGTGTTGATAGTAGACATTATGCATCAGTCACTTCTTTCAGGTCTGCTCTCACGTGCGCACACTATATTATTGCCCTCAAATAACAGTTTTTGAATTGTTTTTGGTGGTGGTGGTGGTGTGCGAGCATGTGTGTGTGTGCGTGTGTGTGCGCACATGTGTGTGTGCGTGTGTGCACGTGCACTGCACTATATTATTTGTTTTCTAAAAGCCCCTTCTCCCCTTAAAATGAAATGAGAAAAAAAAAAAAAAAACAGAAAATTTCTATGGTAAAATCTTACCAATAAGAGCCCCGCTGTCAACAAAGTCGGTAACTCTTTGTATCGGGTTGTCGCCTGAATAGTACACAGCGATTTCTGACACACCCAGCTCGTAAACAATACGGTCATTGTGGTAGCGCACGTCGTACACTTGAGGCCCTGTGAAGGCGGAGAGTCGAATGTCGAAATCCCAGTGCATGTACTTGACATGACGGTGCTGGATGCTGTAACGTTTGCCGTCTGGTTCCACCTGAAGTCATTAAACCCTTTGACTTTGACTCCTGCACCCTGTCCACCAACTGCAAAAACTGAATCCTTTTGACTCCTTCACCCTATCCACCAGCTTCTTGCAGGAAGATGGTGGATAGGTGAGGGAGTCACAGGTTAAGTTTTTGCTTTGCTAGCATAGTTAACGATGCAGGATGCTGGTGGACAAGGTGTGGGAGTTAAAGGGTTAATGTAGTTTCTTTCTTCAGAATTATGCCATTGAGTTGTAGGGATCCCACTAAACCAACCAGCTAGGTTTTTTGTTTTTTGTTTTTTGTTTTTTGTTAGTGCGTCCCAATTTTCTCGGATGCATATTTGCGCATAGTTTTGCCCACACTGTGCAGGCAGAATGTTACTGCGCAGTTTGCATACTTGTTTTTGGTGGCTATAAATTGGTTTGGTTTAGTTTTTAAGTCAGCACCCACCTCAGGTGATATGGCCGACAGACATAACCATCCCAGGAAAGTGGGCCTGGGAAAGGGGGCTTATCTAAAATCCTATACTGACACCACCAGAACAACAGTGATGTTAAGATGGGACAGTGAGAAGGCCAGTTTTAATGTGGCGTACGCCAGGATTTGAACCCACGACCGTTAGCATGTGAATTTGAAGCTCAGTGGCTGTACATGTTGGGTGTTTTCATATTTACGTAAGCCACCAGACACTGCCATGACTTAACATTCATTTGATGTTCTGCGTGTGTATACACACGAAAGGGGTTTTAGGCGCTGGCAGGTCGGCACACATACTAATCTGGGAGATCAGAAAAATCTCCCGCATTTCACCACCAGGCAGGAGATAACCGGGCAGTATCGAACTGGGACTTTCTGATTGGTAGTGCAACGTTTATCCATTTGACTCGCATTCATTAAACCATCTAATTAATCAAGGAAAACAGCTGATGACTATACATGCTGGTCAATTTATCGTCCCCTATCTCCGCCGTGGGGATGCCAAAGCTCTTTCAGTATAAATAACATCCCCACCATCTGGAAATTCTGTGCTAGAAATTTCCTCTTTTCTGTCACTCGCTTTGTTTTTTTTCTTCTCCTTTGCTTTCTGTCATTTCTTCCTATCATTTTCTGCCTTGCTGGTCCATTCACCTGTATGTGTTCGATAAAGTCTTGCATTTTTTTTCTTAGGATTGATAATTGGGTACATGTGTTAAGTGCATTTTTGGCTCTAGGGAGGTATGCAGAAGCAATTTTAAGTAATTTAGACCTGCTTGTATATGTTTTGGTGTCCTTAGGTAGGCTTAAATTTGTATTCAGGTGTGTTTTTAAATCCCCTGTGCGATAAATTGGACGGAGTGGTCAGTGCTGGGGGCATGTCCTTAGATTCTATGCGCGAATGCATTGATACATGTACTTAATTTTTTTCTTTTCTTTTTTTTTTTTCCTGTTGAAGTTTTGTACATTTTGAAACGGTTACAGCCCTGATATGGCTCTATGCAGTCGGCTGGGCTTTAAACATCAACAACAACAATCATATATTGTCTGGTATGGGTCTGCATGTGAGAAATGAGATTGATCTTGAAGGCACATGTCGTTCTGCAGGCGCTGCATTTCGTGGGCCTTTCTTCTTTTGAATAGGAACTGTTCTGTGCGTTTCAAATGGGATTGTGCCGTGCGTACGTTGCTGTTGCCGAGCTTATTGTGTTGCGAGCACAGTTTCCCAGTGGATATTGTTAATGGTGCAAGTGATAAAGTTGACCTTAAGAGTTTCCCTGTATTTCTTCATTGGTCCATCCACCCTAGTTTCAGTGCCGTTGCTTCAGCTGTCCATATGGAAGCATCTTTTGTTAAAGCTGTTGTCCATGTGAGTTGCAGGGATACAGCTAAACCAACCAATTAACCAATTAGGGGCAGGCTTTGAAACTTTTTTTTTGCAACAAAATGAGACGGTGGAGTCTGATTTTTAAATATCTCAACAACACCTCCACCCCCTCCTTTCTGCCCTTATGTCACCCACATCATGTTATTACTGTTATCATTATCAATGTTTAAAACACAGCCGACTGTACAAAGCTGTAATATCGGGGCTATAACCATCTCAAAACACACGCAATTGACAAAAAAAAGGAAAAGAAAATTAAGCACTCATATTAGTGTTTTGTGCGCATAATTTTAAGGATATGCCCCTGGCGTTGACAAGCGACTCTGCATGTGACAAGTGGCCATAGATTTACGTGAGGCAGTTACTCTGTGCCCAACCCTGGGACTAAGGAAAGGAATCAGAAATGGTCAGCCAACAACCCACCCAACAAACCAATGAATCACTTGATAAACCGAACAGTGAACGAATCAGTTAACCATCCAACCAATACATCAAGCAACCTGCTAACAAGCCAACCATCCACCCAAGCAAGCAAGCAACCCACATACCTGCCTACTTACCCACCTACTTACCTGTCTACCTACCTACCTACTTACGCTAGGATCGGGATGTGTGAGGGAGAAGGACCTTTCCTCCTGTCAGGGGAAATTACCAAATGGGATTGGGGAGAATGGAATGAGATTTGCAGTCAACAGCAGCTTCCTGGGATCCATTATCCTTCCCACAGAAGGGACATAAATGAACCCTGTTCCTTCAGCTCCACGCATTTGCAGGACTCATTATGCACCAGCTCTAACATCCACGGCAGACATGGGATATATGAAAGACAAGTTTTATGATGATCTCAATACTGCCATCGGGAGAGTCCCCGAAAAAGAGCCGTTAGTTATCCTCAGTGACTTCAGTGCCAGAGTAGGTGCTAATCAGAGTTCCTGGCATACTCGCTTAAGTCAGTTCGGGACGTGAAGGTTGACTGAAAATGGGCAGCATCTGCTGGAGTTGTGCTGTCACCATGGTTTTTGCGTCACCAACTCATTCTTCAACATGAAGCCTCAGCATAGGGTCTCCTGGAGACATCCAAAATCGAGCCACTGGCAACAGATCGACCTGCTCCTCACTAGATGCCACAACCTTCCCAGCATCAAGCTCATACGCAACTTTCAGAGTGCTGGTTGCGACACAGACCTCTTCTTGTAATACACAAAGATGAAAGAGTGCAGACCTTGTATTGACACGTGCAAGGTTCGTAACCGAAAGTTGTGGAATTTGCACAGGTTCTTGAAGACTGTCCCAAGTTTGCCCAATGCTAACGTGAAAGAAAGATGGGAACACTTCAGGGACACCATCTTCAACACTGCCATCTCAACCTTTGTCAAGAGGCCTTTTCTGAGAAAGTGCTGCCTGTCACTGAGAAAAAGAGAAATGCCTTGGCTGCGTACAAAGCTTGTTCAAGTGAACGGAACCTGCAAAGTCTCTGGGCCACCTGAAGCAACAGTTCAACAGCTCACCATGCAATGTGCCATTGTGTACGGGCTAAAATTCTGTTCCCAGATACAGACAGCAGCAGACATGGGTGGCATCAGGGGAACGTATGATGGAACAAAGCAGGCACTGGCTCCAACATAAAAGAAAATAGCCCGTTTGAAATCCGCTACACGGGAGATAATCATGGAGTGGTCACAGCAGATGAAGTGCTGGGCAGAACACTACTCAGATCTATATGCACGGGTCAGGCTTTATCTGCGCCATCTTAGGAAGGGACTGTCACTCCCGGATAGACTTGTTCAGCCACACATGACGCTACACCGTACCAAGACATACAGACTTATAGAGTGTAACCCCATGTGACCTCCCAACACGAAATCAGTCTTAACTATCATTTTGGATATTTTGAGACATACATATCACTGGAAAGTGTACATTCTGCTGATATTTTGGTACTTGAATGAAGCTTGTACTAAAAAAAATGTAGATGTTATATAATTTTAAAGTCATTAAGTTGTATGATGGCCATTTTGATAAAACAGCCTCTAAAGTCATTAAGTTGTATGATGGCCATTTTGATAAAACAGCCTCTAAAGTCATTAAGTTGTATGATGGCCATTTTGATAAAACGGCCTCTAAAGCTTTTATGTACTTTCCTACACATTTTCCTTAATGTTCTTTATTTTGTGGCTTTAACCCGATTTGTTTCTAATTTTAGCTGTCATTATCCGAAAGGTGCACCAAAGAGCTTTCTGTCAGTATATTACATGTGGGGGTACTGTACAGGTTACGGTTCGCAATAAGAGACAAAAATAGGTACTTATGGTAAGAAATTGCGTTCTTTCTGCTGCGATCAGTGCATTAAAATACCATTTTAAACTGATTAGTGATACTTTTTCATGAAAAAATTTCTGTGGGGGATAGATTATAGTCCACAGAAATCAGTTTTGAGAAAAAGTGAAAACACCCTAGATAGACCCTCAGTCACCTTTTCAGCTCCTAGTGCTGTTCGACTGACTGCGTGTTAAGAATGAGTTGGTGGTGGGAGGTCACCCATAGTCTCTCGAGACTGACGGATACCAACAGTCTATCCATACCAATCCAGCTTGATTTAACCCAACCGACAGGTACAGCAGTCAGTATGGCAAACATTGGACTTTCAGTCAAAAAGTCTGGAATGGATTCTGCCTGGGTACCTCCCACTTTATGGGTAAAGGGTGGTTTTTCAGATCTTCTTGGTCAATATGTGTGGAGACCAGTTAGTGCCTAAACCCCATTCATACGTGTGTGCATGAAGAACATCAGATATGCCGATTAAAGCTCCTGTCGGTGTCGGGTAGCTTATGGAAACGTGAAAACGCCGGACATGCATGCCCACCAAAGATGCAGACTGTGCAAACTACACAGTGGAATATGGTCACTCACCTAACAAATTAACTTCTCTGTGCTCCACTGAAAAGTCTGATTATGTGTATTGTGCAGTGAATTGAAAAGAGTTTTGGAGAATAGCATTATTCAATAACAAATCATTATAACAACCAGTTAGTCAACCGATCTAACCAACTTATCTACTAGCTTCACCAACCACCTTCAAACCAACCTGACCTAATCCAATCAAACGACAAATCAACGGACCACATGATCGAAGCCAAGACATTTGGTTAACCACCACCACCACCACCCAAAAAACAAAACAAAACAAAAAAACAAAAAACAAAAAACAAAAAAACAAAAAAAAACCCAACCTGAACAGGAGGTCGTTGTGGGTAGGGGGCACAGGATCCCCTCTCAAGTTCTGGGTGGTCTTCAGCTCGGGACTGGTGTGGACAAAGTCCAGCTTGGTCTTGTTGGTGCCAGGCACGTTGGCGTAGGCATCGGCCAGGTGCTGCATTGAGGAGTACAGGGCGCCTGAGTACCACACCTTGTCCACTTGCCACTGGGTTGGGTCACTGCCGTCCAAGTCCACCCTCACACCGAAGTCCAGTGGGTAGAGGCTGCGTGAGCATAGAGGTTAATGATACCCATTGAAGACGGAGTATGCAGACTGTGCCACAACATACATTGCCTGCACAGCGTGGCCCACAGCAACGTGCATACATGCATCCGAAAAAAACAACAATATGACTATTCCTTAAACGAATGTGCGGATGTGGTGTTGCTGTCAGTGGACTAACGCCAGGTAAAGGCAGTGCCGGGCCCTCAGCCTCAGTTTGGCCTACCCAAGTGACTGGCAGCAGCTCTGACAATTTGGGAATCGGGAGAAGTCGGCGTAGAGGTACTGGTCAAAACCTTCAACCAACAGGTCCAGCCCTGCGGATAGCACAGCGGAATGCTGAGGATTACAACTCAAGAAGCCTGAGCTGTGAATCTTTTGAAAAATCAGGTTGATGTACTCATCCAGGAAAAACAAGTGTGAAAGGCCCACTGTTTCTTTGTGTGATAATATGAAACTTTCCTTGAGAGGGAACCGCAGGACACTAAGGAGAAATCATCACACTTTTTAAAAACATCTCAGAGGTTATGGCAAGCCAAGCAGAAAAAGGGGAACTCAAGTTCTGAGTTCATATAGATGAAGATCATCTTGTTGAGCTAGCATCACCAGCTGTTACAGTTCCATCACCTCCAAGCCATGTACAACAGTATCCCTATCCAGTAGGGAAACCACATTATTGTTTGTGGCTTCAGTGGACACTCGCTCCAGATCTAGTCAGTCGAGGGGAGGAGCTTGAGGACTGGATGACAGACAACAAGCTGACCTTGATCAACCTCCCAGACAATTAGCGCACGTACTACTCTCGAGCCTGGACCGTAACATCTACACCCGAACTGGCCATAGATACAAAAGACATCCAAAAGCACACCACCAGGAAACCAGCTTGGAGGAAGTGACCATGATCCAGTAACACTCGCATCTCTCTAACAAGACACTGGAGAGGTATAGGAAGCTAACTGTAACTACAAGAGGACCAATTGGACAAGCTTCAAACATCTGGCTGACCAGCTGTTCTCAGAACTGGTCATCACCGATGATAAAGGACACTTGTGTGAAGATCTTGAAGACTGTTGTGACAGCTGCCAAAAGGACGATACCAAGAGGCTCCAGAAAGGACTAGTGTAGTGGTGAATCCAGATGCCAGATAGAAGAGACCCCCAACCGAAAGAACATATCACAACATGCGTACCTAGGAAAGACTACAACAAGCTAGAGATAAACAAGCTGCTGAACAGTTGGTGTGGAAGACTGACACCTCGAACCTAGAACATGACATAATCTGTGGCGACTGACCAAGACACTCGGTGAGGACACCTTGTCAGCTACATAAAGCACATTTCTAGAAGAAGAAAACATTTGTACACAAGAAATCGAGTATCCAACCAGCCAACCTCATCGCTAAAACATTCCAGAAAGAAAGTAGCGTCTGTCTACAACCATAGCAGAAATGGGTTGTAGGTTAAAGCAGAGCAGAAAAAAAAACTACAACACCATAATCCTGATGCATCCATGATGTCCAAGCTTACCTCGATAGAATCAGAAAAATGAAAGAAAGGAAACCCATGGAGAGAACGGAGTCACAAATGTGACCCTTTTTCTCGAAATGAGTCCTAACTCGCAGGCAGCGAAAAGCGTAGAGGCCCGGAAAAGGTGTGATGGGTCAATTTTGTCAATTTTTACTTTTCGTCAAAAGTGGAATATTTAATCTTTAAATTACATGCAGATGCACTCAGCACTTTACAATTCAATCGGAAAATGTATTTTAAATGCGTTTTAACCAGATAACAGCATGCTTTTTGTGTCAGAAAAAGGGATATATAAACTTAAATAACAAGACAATTACAGTAGATTTTCACACCAATGTTTGTGTGCTATTGTGGCTTGATGTGTTTTACCATGGTACAAAATTAGGTAAAGATTGGTGAAGTACAAATACCTGTTGCTAAGATAAAACTTCACTGAAGCGTTTTTGTTGTGGTTTTGTTTTGTTTTTCATTTTTTGTTTGTTGCTTGTTTTTTGTGTATGTGTGTGTGTGTGTGTGTGTGTGTGTGTGTGTGTGTGTGTGTGTGTGTGTGTGTGTGTGTGTGTGTGTGTGTGTGTTGTGTTGTGTTGTGTTGTGTTTTTGTGTGTGTGTGTGTGTGTGTGTGTGTGTGTGTGTGTGTGTGTGTGTGTGTGTGTGTGTGTGTGTGTGTGTGTGTGTGTGTGTGTGTGACTCAGTTTCGTCGTTTTATTTAGATTTTTTATACTGAAACTGTTTTTCCCTGTTATTTGTTGTTGTTGTTGTTGTTGTTAGTGTGTGTATTTGTCGTATTTTAGTAGTTGTGCGGGTGTATCTGTGACGGAAATGGTAATAAGAACTGGCAAATGGATGTCTGCTGGTTCTGTATTAAAAGACAGTTAGTGTTGAGGCTACGTAAGCCTGTATAGTCATCCTCTGCATTGTGTGAAAGAAGGCTGCTGCCTTGTACTGTGAGAGAAATCTGTGCCATATCAAAGTGATGGGATACTTATTAAACAAGCTGATAACGATCCTTGCAGGATGACTAAACACTTATTCGGTATGTTTGGTGTTGTTCACACACATGCAGCTTGTCCACACACATGCAGCTAACATCTCTGAAAATATGAATGTTGTAAAAGTGCAGGTGCATGAACAGTTTGTCATTTAAATTGGATTTTTTATTTTACATATGTGGTTTTCTTCTGTCAGTCATCTGATCTTTGCAAGCAAAACAGCTGTTATATCTAATTTTTTCTGCATGCCTGATATCAGTTTCTACACGAGTCATTCCTGCGTTTGGTTATGTTGTTCATATTTCTCTTGGTGAAATTCAGACTTTGTAATTTAATGTTTTCACAACCTACCCATGTACAACAACGCTATAAAAAGTTAACTGGCCTTGCTACGAGTCTCGTATCACTGACACCTGCGGTTCCCTTTTGACAGCTCAGCGCGTTGCACTCACACACTGCTCTGTGCAGAGCGCTGAACTGGCTAGCTGACACATGAGAGTCTACATCTGGTTATCGTTTATCTCTCCCGTCCCATCCCCTCCCCTCTGCCGCCCCTGCTCTCAAACTAAAATCTTGCTCGGAACAGCCTCACACACACACACACACACACACAGACACACACACACACACACACACACACACACACACACACAAACACACACACACACACACACACACACACACACACACACACACACACACACACACACACACACCTCTCCCTTCGTCGATATGAAACAAAAATCTTTTCGTTGGAAAAAGGGGGAAGGGAGAGAAGCAGCAACAACAAAACACCAACAACAAAAAAAGCATCGTCTTACGAGTAGTACTCGGCAGGGTAGTTGCCCCAGAACCAGATCTTTCTCTTCATGTCCCCGATCAGCCCGGTGCCCACAGGGGTAGGATAGAAACTGAGACAGTTGTCACCACACTCGGTAAACTTGCCCCCATAACTTTCCATCAAGATGTGGCCAATCTGTTAAACGCACAGACATGTACATGTACATAAACACCAGCTGCCGTAGTGCAATGGTGATCGCAACGGGACTCCTGACAGGGACGTTGTGGTTTTGAACCCCCATCCGTCCAAAAAAAACAACCAACTAACCAGCCAGCCAGCCAACCAACCAACCAGCCAATCAACCAACCAACCAACCAGCCAGCCAGCCAGCCAACCAACCAAACCAACCAACTAGCCAACCAACCAACCAACCAACCAGCCAGCCAGCCAACCAACCAGCCAGCCAACCAGCCAGCCAACCAACCAACCAACCAACCAACCAACCACCAACCCAACCAACCAATGAACCATCCAACCAACCAACCAACCAACCAACCACCAACCAACCAAACAACCAGCCAACCAACCAGCCAACCAACTAACCAACCAACCAATTTCAGTTTCAGTTTCTCAAGATGACGCATCTGCGCTCGGAACGAATTCCATAGGCACTTACGTCCAACCGACCAACCAAACTTCTTGCAGGATTTTTCGGCCCAACCTGGCTCTTGCCCAGAGTTGAAGGTGCCATGGGCTCCGTTGGAATGACTGGGACCACACAGTTGAGTTGAATCCCGTCCACTTTACGAATACGTCCCTTAATTTAAAGGATTTACTCTAATCTCAAGGCCAACACCGCAGGTGGTCTGTATCTCTTGGGCCTGGTTGACACCAGGATATAGTATGAAAACGTGGAGTACAGTCCTTTCATGGTCTCAGTCCGGACTGGAACTCCATTAGCATCATCTCCATTCTCATCATCATAACAGTGTGAAAAATTGCACCCCACCCCCACCCCTATCCCCACACCCACCCCCACCCGAGATTCTGTGGCCCTTCATGCTTTGCTGTCATAGTGACCTCTGTACCGGTGGTGTTGGTTATTAATGTTGAGGAGCTGAAATGAGTATCGTGAATGTAATGACAAAGGTGTGGTGCAGAAGATGGGGCAGCTAGGGGGGAGGGGATGGAGGGGAGGGGAGAGGGAAACAACAAACATAAAAATGTACAAACTGAGACGTGTGTCGCCACACTCGGTAAAAATGCTGCTGTAGCTCTCCATCAGGATATTGCTAATCTGACAGAGGAAGACATAAATATGTCAATATGTAAAAACCACAAAGACATGAATAAAGAATGTGAAAAATAAGTGTGGAAAAAATAGACATGAAACTAGAATGTGAAAAACAAACAAATAAAAACCAGAAAGACATGAAAATAGAATGTGAAAAACAAACAAATAAAAACCAGAAAGACATGAAAATAGAATGTGAAAAACAAACAAATAAAAACCAGAAAGACATGAAAGTAGAATGTGAAAAATAAGGTGGAAAAACCAAAGACATGAAACTAGAATGTGAAAAACAAACAAATAAAACCAGAAAGACATGAAAGTAGAATGTGAAAAACAAACAAATAAAAACCAGAAAGACATGAAAGTAGAATGTGAAAAAAAAACAAATAAAAACCAGAAAGACATGAAAGTAGAATGTGAAAAACAAAGACATAAATATATAAAAGCCAGAAAGACATGAAAGTAGAATGTGAAAAACAAAGACATAAATATTTTAAAAACCAGAAAGACGTGAAAGTAGAATGTGAAAAACAAAGACATAAATATGTAAAAACCACAAAGACATGAAAGTAGAATGTGAAAAACAAAGACATAAATATGTAAAAACCAGAAAGACATGAAAGTAGAATGTGAAAAACAAATACAAAAATATGTAAAAACCAGAAAGACGTGAAAGTAGAATGTGAAAAACAAATACAAAATATGTAAAAACCAGAAAGACATGAAAGTAGAATGTGAAAAACAAATACAAAATATGTAAAAACCAGAAAGACATGAAAGTAGAATGTGAAAAACAAAGACATAAATATGTAAAATCCAGAAAGACATGAAAGTAGAATGTGAAAAACAAAGACATAAATATGTAAAAACCAGAAAGACATGAAAATAGAATGTGAAAAACAAAGACATAAATATGTAAAAACCAGAAAGACATGAAAATAGAATGTGAAAAACAAAGACATAAACATGTAAAAACCAGAAAGACATGAAAATAGAATGTGAAAAACAAAGACATAAATATGTAAAAGCCAGAAAGACATGAAATAGAATGTGAAAAACAAAGACATAAATATGTAAAAACCAGAAAGACATGAAAGTAGAATGTGAAAAACAAAGACATAAATATGTAAAAGCCAGAAAGACATGAAAGTAGAATGTGAAACATGTATTAACAACACAAGACAGGCACAAATCACGACCGACTGACTGTTGTCAAACATGCACAAAAACAAAAAACGAAACAACAACAATGACAAAGAAACAAAACACACTAAATAAGGACGAAAACAACAGGTCATTGACTTCATGGTGTTTCATTGAGCTAAAGAAGGGAAGGATTTATTGTGGTGATAAACAAAACATTAATGTAATATGTCTGTTGTAGAAAATCCCAGCTTGGAACATGAAAATGATGACAAAATTCAGTGAGAGTAAATTAGTTGGGAAGACATTTTTCAATAGCATCATCAGATAATTTTGCTTTGCCCTGTTCATGTCAACAAAATGTTCTACAGTCATTCACAGGCTATGGTAGTCAGATCTTACAGTTTAATTTCTCAGCCTTACATCAACAAAATGATTCTACAGTCATTTCACAGGCTATGTATCAGATCTTACATTATTATTACTCATCCTTACATCAAAAAATGTTCTACAGTCATTTCACAGGCTATGGTAGTCAGATCTTACAGTTATTATTTCTCAGCCTTACATCAACAAAATGTTCTACAGTCATTTCATGGGCTATGGTGTCAGATCTTACAGTTATATTCTCATCCTTACATCAACAAAATGTTCTACATCATTTCACAGGCTATGTAGTCAGATCTACAGTTATTATTCTCATCCTTACATCAACAAAATATTACATCATTTCACAGGCTATGGTAGTCAGATCTTAAGTATTATTTTCATCCTTACATCAACAAAATGTTCTACAGTAATTTCACAGGCTATGGTAGTCAGATCTTACAGTTATATTTCTCATCCTTACATCAACAAAATATTCTACAGTCATTTCACAGGCTATGGTAGTCAGATCTTACAGTTATTATTTCTCATCCTTACATCAACAAAATGTTCTACAGTCATTTCACAGGCTATGGTAGTCAGATCTTACAGTTATTATTTCTCATCCTTACATCAACAAAATGTTCTACAGTCATTTCACAGGCTATGGTAGTCAGATCTTACAGTTATTATTTCTCATCCTTACATCAACAAAATGTTCTACAGTCATTTCACAGGCTATGGTAGTCAGATCTTACAGTTATTATTTCTCATCCTTACATCAACAAAATGTTCTACAGTCATTTCACAGGCTATGGTAGTCAGATCTTACAGTTATTATTTCTCATCCTTACATCAACAAAATATTCAGTGTGTTATGTTACACAGCGTTTTTGTGAAATTTTGTCACACACTTTCATGTACCCTGCGCTCGCTCGCATGCGCGCACACACACACACAAAGAAAGAGAGAGAGAGAGAGAGAGAGAGAGAGAGAGAGAGAGAGAGAGAGAGAGAGAGAGAGAGGAGAGAGAGAGATTAGCATCAATTTGAGTCAAAAATAACACTAAACATCGTCAACAATCGATTGCTCTTAATCCAATATGGTTGAAGGGCAGGTGAATTACTTTGGGAAAATAATTTGCGAATGCATGCCACACAGAGTATGATTGCCCGTTTAGAAAAGTGAAAGGTTGTTTTGGTCACTCATACATCTATGTTCCCATTGTTGATGATGAAGAAGTGAAATGTGAAGTCATGAACTGTTGAAATCATTGACTGTTATGTCAACCGATCACAAACAGCCTGAGTCTTATACCATTATTATGGATTATGGTAAACTAAAGGTGTTCAGAGTTCCGAGTTCTTCACAAAGACAATACTAACCGTAGCGTCCACTTGAGTCATGACAACGCTATGTACAGTGGAGAACTCCATGCCTCCTATAGGTCTGATGGAGAACTGCACAGGATTTCTTCTCTTGGAGTTCACCAACAGTTCTGCATAGCTTGGATTGGACAGGGGACCCACACGGTACCTAGGGATGACCGTATTGAACGTGATGATGATGATGATAACGATAATAATGTTGTTGATGACAATCAAAATGAGATAATAATGATAATTAGTCATAATGAAATAGTTCTGATAATAAACAAAATGACAGCAGCAGAAGGCCATCCAGGAGTCATGACCTGGACATGGCCTGGTTGTCTAAGAGTGAAAGGAGTTTAGGGCCGCAACATTTGCTGGAGGGGGTTTCTCTTCTGAAGACTTGCTGTCCAGCTCTTCCAAGTTTCTTGCCACTACATAATAATGATAACACCTACTTTAGCAAGTTTTATAATAGCTAACTTTGTCTCCCCCACCCTTCAAGAAAGCACACTCTAAAGACGTTTAGTCGCAAATTTAACTGTTCTTGGAAGAGGGTCTGCACTTTGATAATATATGGGCCTTCTCTTTGCTTGGTGTGAAAGACTGGAGACGAGCACTGTCTTTATAAGTTGCTTTGAAGTGATGTGTGCTCCGTGAAAGTAGGCTGCAGTCGTCATCTTCCTTCGTTCGCTGTCTACATGGTCAAGCCACATCTGGCGATGAATGTGACTTGTTCTTTCTCCCCACAGTTCCTACTAGCTGCCTTAAAGCTTGGTGGTCAGAGGAAGTTGTAGTCTGCCGTTTTCTCCTGTCGTTTTATTTGTTTTGTTTTTGTTTTTAAATAGAGTCGACATCGTTGCAATACGTTCATTTGTGTTCAACTGTCTGGTCCTCTGAACCACCGGGGTAGTTTGGTGATGGCGTTAGTTTGAACTTTGGCTTCATATGGCTGCTGAGCGAATGTGAGTAGAGCGGAACCTCACAAGGACGACTTGCTGCTTTTTGGACAATTTCAATTTTTTCGATTTCTCAAGATGAGGTCTCTGCACTCGGAAATGAATTCCATATACACTAACGTCACAGGTGCCATGTGATGGAGACGATCCAGAATGATCATGGCACAAACCTTAAGCCTGCACATAAACCCTTGAGCTGGCCAGGTCCTGATTTCTGGACAGAAGATGGTAGTCATCATCCCTTTCAGTCCATGGTTTAAGGAGCACCGCTGTTGTCTGATTAGCATTACTGGGTTAACCCCCTTTGCCCTCCCCCCCCCCTTATTTCTTGCTTTGTTTTTGTTTGTTTGTTGTTGTTTTTTTTTTTTTTTTGGCTAGATCGTCTGCTGCCCCGTTTCCTGGTATTCCATAATGAGCGGGGATTCCCTGGGGGACTGATCTTTCGGCTCTTTTGACTTGTTCGAAGGCATTTGCCAGTGAGGCTGGGGGTGGGTAGAGGGTGTCTCCATGGCCTGGTGAAAGGAGGGCATTTGAGAGGAAGACCACTTGATAGCATGTGCCGTATATATTATGAATCATGGGAGGCCACATTGACCACTGAGAGGTCAGTGACAGTGATTTTGAACATCAAGTTTTTGGCTACACAGCCAGACATATTGGCTCTATTTCAGCTGTTCTTTGTCTGTCTGTCTGCCTGCCTGCCTGCCTGCCTGCCTGCCTGCCTGCCTGCCTGCCTGCCTGTCCTGTCTGTCCTGCCTGTCTGTCTGCCGCTCCTGCCTGCCTGCCTGTCCTGCTGCTGTCTGTCCTGCCTGTCTGTGTGCCTGCCTGCCTGTCTGTCTGTCTGTCTGTCTCTCCTGCCTCGCCGCCTTCACCCCGTCTGTACGTCTGTCTGCCTGCCTGCCTCATCGTCATCAGTCTGTCTGAAATAGGAATTTAATACAAATACATTACAAATGAAAGGTAAACAAAATAAGGTATAGCACAGTACAAATAACAGTGAAATAAAAGTACAAACGCAGATTACAAAACAAACACAAGTACATATAAAATTCCTTACTAATACAAACATCAACAGTTACTATTTAAATACAATTAAATTGAAATACAGTGAAAGTACAGTAAAATACAATGCAAACTCGACACTACAAATACGATACAAATACAATACAGTGCAAACAAAATTGCGGAATTAGAGTACAAACACACAGAGTAGGCAAAAAGTGACCAAACACATTCAGTAAAGGTGGGATGAAGTTAAATGACCACACAATTTATAAACCCACACAAACATCACACACAGACACACACAGACACACACACACACACACACACATACACACACACACACACACACACACACACACATACACACACACGCAGCAACCGAGCACTCACTCCTCAACCACAGGTGTCGATTTATCTCCCCGGAAGATCACCACGCGCGCTTCGCGTGCGGGTTGCTGCCCTTGGTCCGTGTCGAGATAGTGCAGTACGTCCATCTTAGCGGGAATTAGGAGGTCCACCATGAAGATGTTGGCCGTGCTGACTGAGGCCTGTCCTGGAGACGCCAGGTTCAGCTTGGGCTCCTTCCTCAGAAACTCGTACAGACGCTGGTACTCGGCCACCGTCACGTCATGGAAAGGGCTGGGGTTGCTTGGATCACCTGCATTTTTTTTTTTTGTTTTGTTTATTCAAACTTTGTTTCATTTGTTTTTGACAAACACTTTGTTTTCTTTGTTTTTGACAAGACACAAAGACAAACACGAGAACAGAAATGGCAAAATTAAGTTTGCGACAACAGTGAGAAGTCTGAAAAACAAAACAAACAAAACAAAACAAAAAACAAAACAAGACAAACAAACAAACAAACAAACAAAATATGACATACGTGCATCATATCTACAAATCTATAATGTGTATATGTTTGTAAGGAACAGAATTACATACTAAGAACACGAGAAAAAAAAAAAAAAAACAACACAACACACACACACACACACACACACACACACACACACACACACACACACACACACAACACACACACACACACACACACACACACACACACACACACACACACACACACACACACACACACAAATCAAACAAAAAAAACCCACACACAACAACAAAAACCCAAGAAAAACAGCTAGACACTAGTTTCACAATTCGTATGATGCACAATACAAATGTCAACGTATGGATTACACTAAACACAGAATAGCAGCAAATTTCTGTTGTAATTAATGTTAAATGCGGTAACCACTTCGTGTTTTAAGAGCATGCGAATTCCATGTCAATATTACAGTATTCTTCAATATAGTATTTTGTAGTGAGTTATGCTTTAAAAAGAACCCACGTCCTGTTGAGTCTTTTCAAACTTGCACTTGTAAGTGTGCACATTCTCAAGAAGGATTAAGGTCACCTGAAGTTTATATAGGTCCAGAAACAGAAAAACAAGAACAATCAAAACAACAACAACGACAATAACAAAAGTCCCATAACTCTGAGAAGCATGAGGTGAAAGAAACTAAAGAGTTACTTTAGGCCGGCATTGTGAAGGTGGTACTCATCTCCTCTCCCTCGATGCTTTACCTTCCCTAACATTGAAAAGAGTCCGGTACCCACGCATAGCCTGGTAGACTGGAGCCCAACACGTGCGTGATTCCCTGCCAAACATCTCAGAAAGGAGAAAGAAGGCAGATGGACAGAAACACGGTTGCAGTCAGAAACCTTCGATACAAAGTTCCCAGAGCTGATACACACCTGTGGTTATGTGGGCTGGTTGGTTCTTTTGATAGAACCATTGACTCAGTATCTGATATCTCTAAGTTCCAGCCCAGCCCACAATGTTAAAAACTGGCCTGTCTTTTGCCCATCTGAATGTTTCCATCGGTCAACTTGATGCTTCATTGGTCCCCCCCCCCCCCTCCCCCAGTCCCTGTTTCAAGATCTTCTCAGCGTGGAAGGTTTTGCGCGGGCTCAGAGAGTCTGCCAGACAATTTTGGGTGGAGCACATATGGAATTGTCCTTGTGTCATGAATCTGTCTTGACAAATTCCAGGAGATTTATCGTATTGCACATTGATTGAATCATGATGGCTCTTGTTTGACACATAGTGCATTCAACATCAAATACGAAGCGAATGTCAGTGTTTCAGTTTCTGATAGATGCAAGCAGTCTGTTGAGTCAGTAGAGAAATACATTCTGCAAACAGAACTGAACATAACAAAATAAAATAAAATAAAAAGTGTGCACAATATTCGTACAGCACAGAAAGTAGTTTCATTCATGCTGAAGGGTTCAGGGGCCATACTGTTCAACAGATGATTCATCTTCAAAACTTCTAACTTACCAACATAATGATATCTTGTAATCATTCATGTATCATGTATATATGTGTGTATGGTTTGATATTTTTTGTTTATATTTATTTGTGTACATATAATATGTGTGTATTCTGATTTGTGATACGTTGATACTTCTGTATGTATTACACCATGTCTTGTAAAATGTGTAATGCTCAGTGAGTCACAAGAGTGTGGAGAACAGCTGTAGACAGTAATGATACATAATTAACATTACATATAAGCTATTGCAAAAAATACCCCTGAAGTAGGTATTTGTCTTTGCTCCATGTTAATATTATGAAAATGAACGTGGAAAAAAGTTGGAATGAAAAAAAAGTACTACCTGAAGTCAAGAGGCCTCCTTTCTGAGGAGGGCAAGGGAGGAAAGTCTTGTCCGCGTTCCCGTCGACCTTGTCATTCTTCATGATGGTGACGATGAGAGCGACAAGAACAGCGAGGAAAGCAGCGCCAAGGATGATGGTACTGGTCCTCCACCAACCCACACGTCGACGACACTTCTCCATGTTGTCCATGATGGGGACCTGGCGGGGAAAAGATGGTTTTATTTATTTACTGTCTATCAATCATTGCCATTAGCAGTGAGGCAGCAGCAAAGGTTCTCCAGTTCTGCACCAGCCTCTCTATAGTATCATCATCATCTTGTGTGCCCTGCCGCACGGTTGTAGGTTCGAATCCCGGGGTGCGCTACATTAAAACTGGCCTTCTCACTGTCCCATCTTAACATCATCGTTGTTGTGGTGGTGTCGGTACAGGATTTGGTAAGTCCTCCCTTCTCCCACTTCCCTGGGATGGTTATCCCCATTGGCCATACCACTTGAGGTGGGTGTGGACGTAAAAACTTAACAAATCAATCAGGCATGGTGTTGGCGATCATGGCCCTCCATGCGAATCTATCCCTTGTCGCTGCAAGTATATCTTATCTCGCACCCTTTCTTTGTATTACGTAAGTGTGTTTTATTTTCTGAAAGTCTCTTTCTGTTGTTTGTTGCCAGATGTTCTTGGGTCTTCCTCTCCAATGTCTTCCCCCTGGTGTCCAGTGAAAGGCAAGTCCTGGTGGTGTTATCCTGCTGTCTTCAGATGATGTGCCCAATGTGAACCCATCTCCATCGTCTTTTCACGATGATAGTGCCCATACTGTTGTGATTCCATTGGGTAAGTAGTTGTTCATTTGGAAATGGTGTTGGGCCACAAGATTCTTAAGAGATTCTCTATGTGGAATGTTGATAGTCAGGCAAGAAGGCTTCTCCCGTGGGGATGCCGGGGCCTCTTTCAGTATAAATAGTATCCCCCACCTTCTGGACATCTTGTGCTAGAAATTTCCTCTTTTCTGTCACTCTCTTTGTTTCGTTCTTCCTTCTTTGCTTTCTCTGTCATTTCTTCTTATCATTTTCTGCCTTGCTGGTCCGTTCACCTGTATGTGTTCGATAACGTCTTACGCACTTTTTTCTCAGATGAATGGGTAAATGTATTAAGTGCGTTTTTGGCTCTAGGGAGGTGAGATATGCAGAAGCAACTGTAGGTAATGTGCGCCCGTTATTATATTTGTTTTGGTGTCCTTAAGTAGGCTTAAATTTGTATTCATGTGTGTTTTTTAAAACCCCCGTGCGATAAATTGGACGGAGTGGTCAACGTCAGGGGCATGTACTTAGATTATGTGCGTGAATGCATTGAGATGTATACTTAATTTTTTTTAATTTAATTTTTTTTTTTTTATTCCTGTTGAAGTTTTGTATGTTTTGAAACGGTTATAACCCTGATATGGCTCTACGCAGTCGGCTGGGCTTTAAACAACAGTGATAACAACAAGACTAAGGCAGGGAGGCAACATTCTGAGCAGTAAAGTGGGGTGGAAAGGACACTGGTTTGGTTCAATCTGAGCGTAGTGCTACACTGTGGGGTGGAGGGGTGAGGTGGTGGGGAGGGGGGCTCCACTAATTGCACTGCTTTCTGAAAGTGTTTCTGGTTTCGTTAAGGTATCTCTTGTTGGTCACAGCCTGCTCCTCCGTTGTGTATGACAATGCTGCCAATGTTGTTGGAACTCTTTAGCTGGAAAATAGCTGGGCTGATTAGTAATTCATGTTTCCAGAGCAGCCAGAAAGAGACGAAAATAGAATGAGAAGGAGTAGTTCATTCACAAAGCAGGACAGGCGCAAATTTTCGGGCGGCTGACCTGTGTCAAGTGTACATACAACAGACAACATATAAAGAAAAACAACACACACACACACACACACACACACACACACACACACACACACACCACACACACACACACACACACACACGCATTCAAGATGGCGGAGACTCCTGACGGATAAAATTTCGGCAGTCAGAGATAACAGGAAATAGTCTCAAATGACCAGAACAAGACGGGGGCGCCTTGCTGAACAGAGGCAAGAAGCTGCGTCTGCGGAAAAGACCGATTACGAGAGGCCGTCGACCAGCGACAAGCGAGACAGGATCGAAAAGACAGAGACTGTCCCTTCAAATGGCGCTTCGACCGCGGTTACCACGGGCACGCAGAGCGGGACAACTTCCATCACATCTATACCCAGCTCTGCGGAACTCGTGAGTACGATCGTTGAACTAAAAAACATCGTACTGGATCTGCGCAAACAGGTCAGTACCTTAGAAAGGACTGTGCTTGCGCAGATCGAGGCCCGGTCGACAGCAACCGCCACCATCAAACCGATCAGGAACAGTCATACACAGACAGATAATTCCACAACAACTCCCACGTAACGCAGACGTTCTAAAACAAAAGCACACACGCAGGCAGGACGTCCAACAGGCACAACGATCAAACACAACAAAAACTAGCAGCATACACGAGCGAAAACAGAGCTTGAAAAGAAAACCAAAGACGGGAAAGAACACCATGACATCAAAAAAGCTAAAGACATCACATCACAGCTCAAGGACGCAACGTCACACAACAAAAAGATTTCAGAACAACGTAAAACAAACCACGACCTTCCCTATGTTCTGACTATCCATGATTCGGTGTTGAAAGGTGTCAACTCGAGACGACTGGGACGATCTTATGGTTTTGAAGGAGACTCAAGTACTGTGAATAACATTCATGACATACAAAAATCTTTAGACAAGTCACTTTCCAACTTTGACAGTCCTGCAGACTGTATTGTTTTACACTGTGGTGTCCAAGAACTGAATAGCAAAGATCTCAAAGCAACAACACAAAATTTAGCTTCTTGCATCAAACATATAACACAAAAATATCCAAACACAAAAATAGTCATCAGCAAGGTCGCCCCTGTACGACATTCACATATGGAAGTTCGGCGGAATTTGTTTAACGCCTTTTTATCTGCTGAACTTGTTAACAAAAAACCCTATCATTTGTCTCCCATGATAACCTTCGAACTAACCAGCAGTTTCTACAGGACAATATTCACCCCACCACCAGAGGAAGCAGCGTGATAGCGGGGAACCTGGGAAGACACATTCGGGATCTATTTTGGGAGACGCCTAGGAGACCAGGAGGATCACGACCTTCACGGCCACACGCCTCTAGATTCCCCCGAGGACCGTTCCCCTATTTTGACACCTATGAACCGTGGTGGCTGTCATACAACATGTTTTGAATGAATAGTAGTAGATCTACAGTGACCAACGTTTCATGTCACAGGACTTTTTCCTCGTCTTCTCTGACAGTTCTCTTGTTGAAAGTGTATAAACGCTAGGAATTAGTCAGTCAGGACTCAGACTATAATCTCTGTAATTTGAAGGCGTGTATACTATCATTTAATTTATTTATAATTTATTTCTGTTCTAGATCAAAGTCTTATCTTGATTAGTAGGACTTCTTTTCTCCATAGTTTTACTCATTTTTTTTTCTACCTTTACTTTGTAGTAAAAGTAATCATTCTCCCCCTCCCCATTTTCCTCGTACACAGAAAACCAAATATACGTGATTTTCAAACAAATCACCGTTAATTGAAAATAAGGGATTAGCCGACAATGAAAATCAATTTTTTACAGTGGAATTGTAGGTCTATTTCCACCAATTCAGCATACCTGGAACATTTCCTCGCCTCAAATCAGTGTGAAGTCTTGATTCTGCAGTCGCTTAATGTTATACCAACCAAACTTCCCAATTTCCAAAATTACTATTATCCACCAGTGTATGCCTATGGGAATCCCGGGAAGAAAGTAGCCACTGCGATATACATACTTAAAGAGTTACAATATCACATATTTACTTCCCCAGTTTTAACGTCAACTGAAGACTTACACGCTTGTGCCGCTACTATACAATTCAGTAATTCTTTTATCCTGAACGTTTTGTCAGTCTACCTGCCAACAGGTCCAAATGACCACAACACAGAATGGCTGCGCACGATTCCGGATCTGCTGCACGGTAAATGGCTAATAGGTGGAGACTTTAATTCCCACTCCCAGTTTTGGGAAAAAGATTGCTGTACTGTGACAAGCAATCGTTTAGTAGAAAATATAGTTGACAGTTCGCTTTACCTTTTGAATGATGGGAGTGTCACTAGAATTCCTGATATTTCCAAACATCGGGCAACAGCCATCGATCTGTCTTTAATCTCACCAGAATTAGTACCCTGCTGTACCTGGGACACTCACAGAGATACTTTAGGAAGTGATCACTTACCTATCCTCATAACACTAACTAACGAAAACATCAGGATGAAAGACAGCATTCCTGATATTATACCAAAATATAATTACACCGCGCTGATTGGTCCTTGTTTCAGACTGCTCTTTCTAATCGAGATTTCACACATTATGAAAGTGGAAATGTAGACGTTATGTTTTCTAAATTCCAGGAGTCAGTTCTAGCTGCTGCAGACCTTTCCATCCCGAAACTCAAAACTTTTAAGTCTAATAACCGTTTGGGTAATGTTTGGTGGACGGAGGCATGTGAGCAAGCAGTTTCAGTATAAAAAAGAGAAATACAAAATCTACATCAAAAGCAGGAAACCTGAAGATCATATGGAAATGAAAAAAGCTAACACCCAGTGTAATAAAATCATCGCTGAAGCAAAGAAAAATTATTGGGCATCATACTGCGCAAAAGAAATTTCAGATTTCAAGGTTTCCATAAAGTCTGGACAAAAATGAATCAAATGAAAAATGGAGCCAACTTACCTAGGTGTCCAATAATGATTGATACAAGTCACAAATTTCTTTCCGACATGGACAAAGCTGAAACTTTTGTGGAACTTTTTGCCCAAAATAGTAAAGTAGATGGTTTGACTCCTACCTGCAAACACTACAGGGAAATGGCAGCTAACAATCCTATCTACACTGATCCAATACCTCAGAATGATCTCTGGTTTAATTCTCCAATCACCTTAGAAGAGTTAAAAAACACTATCTTGTCTCTACACAACAAAAGGAGTTCGGTAGGTGTCGATGCAGTTTCAACTGAAATGATTAAACATCTTCCAGAAAACTATATTATTTTTTTACACAAAATTTTTCAGAAATGCTGGGTTGGTGGACTTATACCACAATTATGGCAAACGTCTGTTGTTATACCAGTATTAAAAGCAGGAAAGCCTAAAAACAATAAAAACAGTTACAGACCTATTGCTTTAACGTCCCATACGAGCAAACTATTGGAAAAATTGGTATTAAACAGACTTGTACATTACTGTGATAAAAATAACGTTATTCCAGTAAATCAGGCTGGTTTTAGAAAAGGGAGATCTACAGTTGAGCACCTGGTTAAACTTACCACTCATATCAAGAAACAGTTTGCCCGCAGAAAAAGTCTTTTAGCTACTTTTTTGATGTGAAAAAAGCTTACGATCAAGTTTGGCATACGCGTTTATTGTACAAGCTGAAATCTATTGGTTTATCTGGCAATATGTATGATTATATTAAATCTTTTTTAGCCAATAGAACTATTCAGGCAAGAGTGGGAACTAGTTATTCTACTTCACGACATCTTGATATGGGAATTCCACAAGGTTCAGCGATAGCACCGCTTTTATTTAATATCCTTATACAGGATCTTCCTAAAGCACTCTCAAATCGAGTTGTTTTGGCACAGTATGCTGATGATATATGTATTTGGATGAATATTACTTTAAAAAAGACAACTCCACAGAGAGCACATAATTACATTAGGAAATTGTATCAATCTGATCTTGATAATCTTGGAAACTATATGTTAGAAAATGGTCTGTCGTTGTCAACGGAAAAAACTAACATGATGCTATTTAATTCTGGTGGTACTTTAAGTAACTTGCCTACTTTCAGATTGCTTGGTGAAGTGTTACATTACAAACAAGTTGTAAAATTTCTGGGAGTCTTTTATGACATCGAAATTAAACTGGAATGTCCATTTTGATTATATTTCAACAAAAGCAAGAAAAGCCCTAAATTTTCTAAAGATAATAAGCCGATTACCTTGGGGAATGGATACGAACATACTAATTCATCTATCAACAGCACTTGTACGATCTAAATTATCCTATGCGCAAGAAGTGTTCTTCAGTGCACCAAAATATTTATTAAAGAAGATACAAAGCTTAGACTGCAAAAGTATTAAAATTGCTCTAGGTGTCCCTACTCATGCCTCTAATCTGGAAACGTACAAAGTTGCTGGAATTCTGCCTCTGAACAACTATCGTGAGCTAGCGACAGCAAAATTTGCAGTTAGAACTACTTCACAAACGGACAATTTTGTGAGTAAGGAAATTAAAATCAGTTCTGATGTTGACTTTCCAAAGCGAGCAAAAAGCATTTCATCACAAATGACTGTTACAACTTACATATCTGACTTGGTCAAACAGTCTAACATAAATATGGATGAAATAGCTGAGACACCATCAACAACGCCTATCCCTACATGGGAAATGCAAAAAGCCTCTTTTGATATTGATTATACAGACGTTAAGAAATCTGAAAACGTCAACATTTCGATATCCACAGCAAGAGAACACATCGATGAAAAATACCGTACCCACCTTCACATTTTTACCGATGGATCAGTCTTAGAAAATAAATGTGCTGGAGCAGCATTTTATGTTCCAAAATTTAAGATAAAAAAGTCATTTTTCGTTGGGGCAAACTTATCGATCTTTACAGCGGAATTAGTCGCTATTAATCAAGCATTGCATTATCTAGTAAATCTTAAACCCATGTCTTTCAAAGTAGTTCTCTTTGTTGACTCAAAATCTGTATTATATGCCTTACGGTCTTTTAATGCCGACACAAGACCTGATTTAATTACTGAGGCAAATCATCTTATACATCGTTTAAGGGTCAAAGGTACAGATATCAGTTTATGCTGGGTGCCTTCTCATGTTGGTCTTCACGGCAACGAAGTAGTTGACAGAGCAGCTAAGCAAGGCGCCCAGAATGCTGATAATGCTATAGAATTACATGTTCATACCTCAGTAAAAGAAGCTTGCAACTTGCTCGAATCAGCCTCATGGACTCGATTTCATGAACATTCAGATGAACAGTTTGTGTCACAACAAATGATAAAACTTACCGTTCAAAATGTATGTAAAAAATTGCAGTATTCTTCCATGTATCATTTGAGATCGATTGTTGCTGTTTGTTTTCGTATTCAGCTAAACGCATTGAAAACAAAATATTGTAAAAATGTCAAGTGTATTTGCGGCGAACAGTTCACACTGTTTCACTGTTTATTCTACTGCAAAATGCTACGTTCTTTTTTACCGAAAATGTTTACTCAAGAAAAGTATTCTGAAAATCATTTCCAGAAAA